>ML479997.1:56982-190493 GCA_005239535.1 Nicotiana rustica
TATATTGAGAGAGTTGGGTCAGTATTAGCAGGTGAGCATATTTTCAGATTATCTTTGACTTATAGTTATTATATTATCAGTTCAGTTTTAGCTTTCAGTATAATGCCTTACAAACTCGATACATTATTTCGTACCGACATCCCTTTTCTATGGGCGCTGCATTTCATGTGTGACAGACAGACAAGTAGACCTCCTCATTAGGTGTTTCCCGGGTTCAACTTGATCGGTAAGCTCCATGACCGTAGGAGTTTCCGGTTCTATAGCTTTATGTACATCTTATGTATATATGTATACGTATTATAAGTAGGTCGGGGCCCTGTTCCGATCAGAATATATCCATCAATATAGGCTTGTAGACATATCCTGTTACCTAGTGTAGTATGTGGGGCTTGTAGGCCTTTTATGTATACTTTGTGGTTTGCCAGCTGTAGTAGTTATGACGGACTTGTCGGCCCAACTTTATATTGATATTTAGTCAGCATTCACAATTGACTTGCAATGTGGCCCATGGCCAAAATATAAAATTATATGTCCGGAGTCCCTTAGTCCCAAGTTGGTATGCAAGGATAGGTGAGGCACCAGGTTCCGCTCTATCCCCCCGGTTCGGGGCGTGACAAAAGTTGTATCAGAGCAATATAAGTTGTGTCTAGTAGAGTCTTGTTTATGGGTGTGTTGTGCACCACGTCTATAAGCAGGAGGTTACAGGGCATTTAGGACCATCACTCTTTCTTCTTACTCTAGATTGTGTGGTAGAGCTCAATTGTAAGAACTCAAATTCCTAAACACTCTCTTATTCATAATACGATGATTCCTACATGTAAAAAAATAGTTGGTAAGATATTCAATGTATCTTTGGAAGAGTTGAGTCAGAGTAATTCGATTTTCATGATGTTTATGATGAGTACATGTAAGGTCTTCAGTAGATCATGTGTGTACTAAGAAAGACATGTAAGCCTCTTGATAAGGAGACGTAGGGAAAGAATATTTATCCACCTATATGGTGAAAGGCAATGAGTGATTCAGAAGATAGATGTAAGTTTCAACAAGTAAAAGAAACAAGATGAAGAAGGGTACGAGGCGCTTAGTTAATGAAGATTATCAGTATTATAAATTCAGTCAGATGAATATACGCCATTTGAGTTACCTTCAACCATATTCGAGCCACGTAAAAATTGTCACACCCATCTTATTTATGTCATATGGAAGTTAACAGAAGTAGTATAAGAAAAGGACGAGATATTAGGATCTGACTGGGGTTAGAGTAACCCAAAATAGTGAATGGATTGTTTGCGTTAGTTGACATTTTAGAAGGATAGTGCAAATATGCTAATAGGTATCCTGTGAGACACCTAGATTGTGCACTCTAAAATAGTACATCTAGATATGACTACTACAGAGCACTGAAAGCCTGGAAGGGATAAATATTACCTTACCTATTGCCCCGGCCCTAGTAGAGAGAGAATGCAAGGCAACCCAAAGATCCAACGAATGAAGCAAGGGAAGCTAAAAGCAAAAGATTGTCTTGTTGAAGTTTTCAAAAGAAAGTGATAGGAACAAATATTAACATGGAAATAAGAAGAGAGATAAGGAAGCACTATGAGTAAGAGGTGATACATGGAAGACAACGGTAGAAAAAAAATGAAATGATAGTATTACATATTCTATAGTTAAGGGAAGGGAAAAATGAGAGCTGCCAGGCCTGGAGACAACAAAAGAGTATAGGCCATAAAGTCATATCCTCATTTGAAGAAATAAGTTTGTGATTACCAGAAGGAAAAGTTAGACCCCAGAGTAATAAGAATCAATATGGATTTGTGAACAAGATAAACTAAACATGAATTGGGGATTCAGTGATTTGATAATGGTTGGCATCATGAGAATTTCAGATTGTGTTCTGGCGATAATACAGTGGACAACAGAAGAATATTCATGAGAAATTCTGAGAATAGTCATTCAGGAAGACGCTTCCCTAAAGCAACAATATGACCAAAGTTAAACTTATGGGACTTTATGTGCCAGTTACACTAGGTGTCACCCTCGTGATTAAGGAAACTTTTTTATCCTTGGTATAGAAGGATTACCACAAGGCGAGTAAGGGTGATCGACGATGTGAAAAGACGCCAAAGATGAAGAGATAAAACATCTATAGGTAGGTCATCGTAGCTCAAACTCTTAGTATAGTCATAATTAAGTGGTTCTAGTAATTATGGAATGATAAAGGAAGAATGTGATAAAAAAAATGAAAAAGGGATAAGATTGCACTTATTCAAAGTCTACAAATATGCTATGATTCCAGAACATTATGCAAACACGACGTCAAGAACAGAAAGTAAGGGTCCTTGCCCGAGATGTTATTGATAAATAAGGAGCTACTGCGAGAGGTAAGGTAAGACAAAAGAAATAACCCATGAATGATTACGCGTAATACTGATAAGAGAATGGGCCAATGAGTAGTCAGTAGTTGATTTAGGAAAAGTATAGTTATGGCTAGACAAGAGGATATAGACAAATCAACATATTGTGCAAGATAAACATAGTGAACCCCAACATGAGCATTCAATCTCTACAAATATGACATTGTAACCTTGAGAAATATAAAGTTGGGGTAATAAAGGTACCATATCAGGGTTACAGAGATAAAAAAGAGTGCCACTGGGAAGACAATCAAAATATCAGCTCAGAAGCAACCTACGAGCAGAAGGGAATGAAGGTAAGTAAGTAAGGATAACTACAAATAAGAAACAACATCAAAAATTTTGTCGGATAAATGATTTAATAAGCTCGTAGACTTACAAGAATCAGAGGGTCCTCTGTAAGTACTACAATGAAATAATAGTCGAGGAAATACGGAAGAAGGATTCAATCTAAGCACAGTGACCTAAAAAGGAAATGGTCTTACAACAACATTATACGCACTCCACAAGAAAGTAGCACCTACGTGGCTAATGAATAGGAAATAAAAATCAAAAGTAATAGTCGAGATCATATGAGTTACACAAATATGTTGGCATGCGTGGTAACTAAGATATGCTAAGTTTGCACACAACAAGGGGTAGAAAAACCAGGAAATGTAATAGCTTATGTTTAAAGAAATCTGAGATGAAACAAAAGGAATTATTCGATCAATGATCTAGAGTTAGTTCGGAACACACTTAAGATTTTGGAGTATTATCCATGCATCATATAGGTTAACGATCATACAGTCGTAGAAGACTCCGATATAAGTTAAATGAAAGAATTGAGCCCAGGTCATAGACAAAGGATTGAATTGTTAAAAGATTGTATCATAGATATTCCATAGCACCCTTGAAAGGCTAAAGTAATAACTAACACAATGAGCCGCAGATCGAAAGACAGCTTAAGCCCAACATAAAGTTTGATCATAGGGAAGATCAAACTAAAGAGTTACATCAACCAAGTAAATCGGGAATCTGATTATTGGACCTAGAAAATTATAAACCTCGTGATTGAGAGCATTGCATAATTATTCTTAGATATAAAAGGTACAAGAGAGATAGTACAGTAGCTATATTCTATAATGGCTCTATGATAAATCTAGTTAGATGAAGTACCAGCCTCATAAGATGTCAGTCTGAAGCTCCCACCAGATTATATATGCACCATAGGTGCAAGTATTATAATAGAGCTTACAGTTGTGGATGTGAATTATACTTATATGGAAGGGAGGTCATGAACGAAATAGAAGTTGGGAGGCGAGAATTTAAGTTAAGTAAGGTAAAGGTGAACAACATACGATATACTCAAATACAGAGGATTGTGAATAGTCAATACCTCAGATAGAAGGCTAGAAGCACGGGGATCAGTATCCAGGAAAGATAGAGGCGTCGTCAGTAGCAAATCTTGCAGCCTATAGTTTCTAGTTACCGAAAGATCAAGCCAAGATAGTAAAGAAGAGTTAGAGACCATGTAATATCTCGCTTGATGTTTCAGAATAACACAAGGAAATCTTTGATGCAAGCAAGTTGAAGGAAGGTTTTGAGTAGTATAAATAGATATGTGTAGGTCGCAATATAAAGTATGGTAAAGTGACAAGGTTTTAGGAAGACATGGGTGAGGATAAGAAAGGGAGAGAGAGAAGGTGACGAGTATGAATAAGTCCTCAAAATTAAGTCTATGAAAATAAGATAGCTGATGATTTCTCTAAATTATAGAAAGCTTAGTATAGCCTGAATGAACTCAAAGGAGTCTAAGACTAGAAACGTTTATAAGAGATGGAATGTTGCCATGGAAGTAGAATGAGGGTGTAATTGTGACAGATAAAAGATGATGTTTGGGACCTTCGATTGAGTAATCATTTCATGAATTGTACAGGATTAAAATACTCATGTAAGGTAAACCACATTGGGATGTTATGAAATACGATTATTGAGGTACAATATTGCCTCTAAATGGATCAGGAAATCACTTCAAATATTCCTCGATGCAACATAAGCCCTAGTGGAAATATATTATGTAAGAAGTTTCAAGTTATTAATGGATGATTATTGATCAACGTCGAGGTAAATCGACAATGGATGGATAAAAGATACAAAGTATGAGATGAGATTTGGCCATCAGTTTTAAGATGAACAGTAATGAAGAAGCATTAGAAGACTTAGCTTTATGCATATAGGATATGCAATGAAAGTAACCTGGAGTTTGGTCGCAGACCTCAGTAATAATAAATCGAAGTAAGAGTTATGGTATAGTATGGCCTATTTAGATGTAGTAAAGCTAATGACGCCCAGAGGGACATCTTGACATAATTTTGTATATATTCACAAAGTGAGGTCTAGAGATTGGCTAAGGAAAGAGGTGAGAAGCATCGCATAGGCGCACATACAAAGTGAGAGTTGTACATGATGCATGATAAAAGGTAGCAACAATTACGAGATTAGAAGGATTCCGACTATAAGTCATGGTATGAGTAAGAGGCTTAAAGGGGGGAACGCCATGGGTTGTGGATTGTTTTAAAGATGAATTGCCTAAATGGAAAAGAGAATATTAAAGTGTTTGAAACAGCTATTGGTTATGAGAATGATAGGTGCATCAGTCAACATTCAAGGACGAATGTTCCAAAGGGGGGAATCATTTAACGCCCCGTAGTATTATATTACAATGATGTTACACCCTATAGTTTTATACGTGAAATTATCGTAAGATAATTGACCTCAGTTGAAAGACAAGATTATTTGGATATTATAAGAAATATGCTATTTCAAACAAGTGAGGATTAAATTCATGAAGGTGAGAGGATAAGAAAATTGAAGAAAATGAATTTTCGTTGAAGCTTGTCATTTTGGGATAAAATGTGGCCCGAGCTAAAATACCCGGTATTTATGACCATGATAGTGAGGTGTATAAGTTGTGCTAAAAGTAAACAGTATTTTGAGTAATTTATGATAATTCTTTATCATGTGAATAATTGATTAATTATTGGATTAGTGGAGAATTACCATGTTAATTAAGAAATTGGTTTAATTAAGATTTTGGATAAACTCTTGAACATGTCGAAGCCATAAAGAGCCCAAAGAATGACACTTCATTTATATTTTATGTGGCATATTTAGGAGAAGTGGTGGCCACAAACCTCAAAGTTAAGGGATTACTATACATAAATTTAAAGGAAAATACCTAAGCTTGCAAAAAGGTTACGGCTAAAGCTCTCAATTCCAAGAATCTCTTTACTTCACTATACTACTTCTAATTCACAAGGAAACGTGAATTAGAATTAAGCAAAATAACGGATCTTGAGAAAAATTCTCATACAAAGTTACACTACGTAATAGCAATGGGATTTTCAATTCTAAATAGAGCACGGTACAATCTTTCTGAAGAACGTCATATGGATTTTTCCCTACTTCGATCCGTTGTTACGTGTTGTCGCAGTTGATGTGTGTTGGAACGATTGTCAAGAAAATCCGCTTAGGTATGTTAAGTCTAAGCTCTTCCTTCATTTTGGCATGATCTCGTCATTACACGAGTTTGATAACGAAGGATAAAGAGACGTTCATATTCCCGAATTTACATAAATTATCCTAGTCTCATAAGTTAACGTATTCTCCCTTATCGGGACTTTATGTTCAATTGAGTATTATCTTCTTCTAGTCAAGAGAGTAGAGAATTTATATACAGTATTAAAGTATTTTCATTACCATCAAGCTATAGTTGATGGGTAGGCCCCTATTGGGCAACCTCTGATCATATGGTAAGTTCTATACCGATCCTATTGTGGTCGAGCACCAATGAGAGAGCCCAGTTGCCCGATATACAAAGCCTAGTATGACCGAGCACATTTGAGCGAGCCTACTACGGCAAGTTTACATATATATATCGAGCCTTATAAGGCCGAACATCTATTTTACTTACTATATTGAGAGAGTTGAGTCAATATCAGAAGGTGAGCATATCTTTAGATTATCTTTGATTTCCAGTTACCTTCAGTTATTACATTATCAGTTCAGTTTCAACTTTCAGTATATTGCCTTACATACTCGGTACATGATTTCGTATTGATGTCCCTTTCCTGGGGGTGCTACATTTTATGCGTGCATGTTCAGACAGACATACGAGTAGACCTCCTCATTAGGTGTTGCCCGAGTTCAGCTTGATAAGAAAGCTCGATGCCCTTCAGAGTTGTCGGGTCTAGAGATTTATGTACATCTTATGTATATATTTATATATGTTATGAGTAGGTAGACCCTATTCCGATAAGAATATATCGATCAATAGAGGCTTGTAGACATATCTTGTCAGCTAGTGAAGTATGTTGGGCTTGTAGGCCTTTTATGTATACTTTGTTGATTTGCTATATGTAGTAGTTATGACACAACTTTATATTGATATTTAGTCAGTATTCGCAATTTTCTTGCACTGTGTCCCATGGGCAAAGTATGACATTATATGTTCACAGTCCCTTAGTCCCAAGTTGGTATGCAAGGATAGGTGAGGCACCGGGTACCGATCTCGCCCCCAGGTTCAGGGCGTGACACCTAGGTCTCATGAGTCACGAGCAAGCTTAGTAGAGTCTGGAGGATCGCTATGGAGACGTCTGTACTTATCTTCTAAAGTATATAGGGCTTTATGAAATATTTTGATTCTTTCTTACTCTGTCGTGCGACTTTATTCTATCTCTAAAATTTGAATCATTCGATTCATGTTCTCCCAGAGATGCTGAGGACACACACAACATACACGGCGGGGGCAGGAAGCAGAGCCCTAGGTTGCTGCCACTACTAGGGGTAGAGGCCGTGGCCGAGGCAAAGGTAGAGGCACGGGCAGAGCTTAGCCTAGGGTATGTGCGACAACACCTATTGCAGAGGCTCAGATTGATGAGGAGGTGGAGGCCCCCATTCAGACCATGCCAATTGGACCAGCTCAAGTCCTGAAGGAGTTTATTGCTACCCTGATACTTCAGGATGCTCTAGTCTACTTAGTGGGCCTTATGGATATCATGGCCCAAACTAGTGAATTTATTGTGGCACCAGTTGTCTCTCAGGATGGCGAAGGAGCTCAGACTTTTGCCACTCACACATGAGATTAGATGACTCACGGATACTAGACTCCGACAGTTCCACCAGTAGGTGTAGTTCAGCCTATTATTGCTACACAATCTGTGGAGAGGCCTGCGATGTCTTCTGAGGGGCTGAAGAGGTTGGATAATCTCACAAAGATATTTACTTTTCGATTTGGTGGTACACCTTATGAGGAACCATAGGATTTATTAGACTATTGCCATGAGGTACTGAGCAACATGGGTATAGTGGAGTCCAATGGAGTCGACTTTGTGTTATTTTAGATGTACGATTCAACTAAGAGGTGATGGCAGGACTATGTTCAAGGTAGACCAATAGGTTTTCCTTCACACACTTGGGATCAGTTCTCACAACTATTCTTGGTGAAGTTCATCCCTTTTACTTTGAGAGAGGGCTACGATAGTCAGTTTGGGTGCCTCCACCAAGATAACATGACTATTACCCAGTACGAAACCAAATTTGTGGATTTAGATAGCCATATAGTTATCTTGATCCTTATTGAGAGTGAGATGGAGAGGAGATTCATAGATGGACTTAATTTCGGTATCAGGCTTTAGATGGTCAGGAAGACTGAGGATGATATTTCCTCTACCCAGGTTGTAGATATTGCTAGGTGGATCGAGAGGATTCATGGTCAGGGTAGAGTGGCGGAGAGAAGAGGACTCGTCACTTTGGTGGTTTCAGTGGTGCCTCGTCTAGGGGCAGGGGTTAATTTGGTAGAGGCCGTCCTCCTAGGCTTTATCACGCTTTGGGTAGTCTTGGTTCTTATGGGTTTCTTCCTAAGAAGCTAGCCTACAATGCACCTTTAGCTCCTACGAGTGCACCCAAGATTCAGAGTTATCAAGGTGGTTATTCAGGTCGACAGGGTCAGCAGTCACAATAACCAAGGAGTTACTATACTTTTGGAGATCTGGGACACATAATGAGGTTTTGCCCAAGATCACAGAGCAGCATGGCACAACATGGAACTTATTCCATAGTTCCAGCAACGGTGTCACCTCCCAACCTTGGGTGGTGCGACCGGCACACGATGCTCGAAGGCCTATACGAACCGACATTCATGCTTGGACCTCAAAGCATAGAATCTAAGCCAACAAGGTCCCCAAGTAATTGTATCATGCTTATTATGCACAACTGAAAGCGAAATAAACTTTATCATTAGAAAATACATTTTCATATACGTGGAAAAATGTTGCCGATAAGGTCATTACAATATTACATACTTCCAAACACTGGTATGCAAGCCTCTAAGAGTATCATAACACCTAACTTGGTCGGGACAAGGCTCCATTGTACTCAAATATTTTAGAGCATATGCTTCAGTACCTATTAACTTCTTGATAGGTTCTCTGAAGAAGTGGAATATAGTGACAAATAAGCTAAAATAACACCTTAATGGGGAGGAACGTCACCGAAACTATCTATAAGCTTCGTACCATCACATCGCTTAAAATAAAAGGACGTCAATATGGATGATGTAATGAGTATGAAAGACTAAGAAAGAATATAAACCAAGGACAAATCATAGCATAGGAAATACGAGTACTCGATTTCAACCAGAATACTAAAGACAAGCCATCGGGGGTGTAAACTAGGGAAGCTATCGACCATGAATCATCAATGCATGAAAACTTTTGTAAAATCAAGCCACTCATTGGTGACTTGAATAACTTATATATATATATATATATATATATACATGTATATATGTTCAGCCACTCTTTGGGGCCTATTTTATAACTTCATACCCTGCCTCATGGAGGACTCAGTCGTACCCAGACACACAAGGGATCAGTAACCTCAAATTTCACATCATTCATACCGCTATTCATAGAGGAAACAGTCATACCCTTGCCTCAGGAGGTCTCGGCTGTACCTAATCTCAGCAATACTTGGCGTAACCGACCTCAAGAGGACTCGGTAACCTCACATCGCACATTGTTATACCCGGCCAAACAAGGGCTCGATAAAATATCATATCACGTCTCATCATACCCAAATGATAAGTGGTTGCACAATAGGTGCCATACCCGGCAGTCTATAGCGCGGCTCAATAATGCAGTGGCAATTTCAAGAGATAACAGGTTTAAGCTTAGAATAAAACTTACTCCCCGACCGTAGGATACTAACTGGAGACATTATAGACTTCGAAATAAATGCTGCCGGAAAGTATGTATAAGAGAAAAACAACATAATCTAGAAGGACTCAGAACAACCAAATCCTACAATATATAAATCCTTTAGAGAGAGAGGGAGAGAGAGAGAGACTTACATTAACTCATGCCGAGAAAGAAAGTTGCCCTACGTACCTTGTTAAAGAACTAGCTAGATTACTCTACCTCCAACGAGTATTAGATATCATAAAGTGGTAGAAATTACAGTGATGATTCCATGCTTCTGCAAGGCAGATCTTACTAAAATCGCCTTAAGGCCTCAAGAGGGATTTAAGAGTTTTATTGGGTGAGTTATGGTGGGTGATACTCCTAGAATCAAAGGAAATGATCCCCACACATTTATATACATGTACTAAGAGTAGGAATTTCTTCCACTACATATGCAAAACGAGTCTCCCACCCCGATTGCAGCACCGGGTGACATCTGGCACAAGTTTAATGAAACGTGTTGTCATTTTTTATCCTCAAACACGTTGCCGGCTGATTGGCTATGATAGAAGCCACACTTATCAAGCTTTATTTAGGTGTGAGGTTTAATATCATCCTCTCATTCAGAACTTGGTAGTTACTTCTTGTAAACTTCTTTAGTCTTCTAGGGTCGTTCCCGTGGTGGTAGATTCATTATTGCCTCCGTGTCATGGAACAGACGGAGGTACCTAGCTATCATATCTTGTTCAGCTTCCCATGTTATTTTTTCTACTCTTTTGTTCCTCCATAATACTTTAACATAAGCTGCCTCTTTAGTTCACAGCTAACACACCTGATGATCTAATATGACCACAAGAATTTCTTCATAAGTTAGGTCCTCTGTGACTTTAATATCTTCAATAGGGGTAATACGGGATGAATTTTTTAAACACTTTAAAAGCACAAAAATATGGAATATTGGATGCACGGCCTCCAATAATGGGCTTATTTTTCCTTTCTTACCGAATCTCATCACGCCATTCATGGGCATCACCTTCAAGAACACCCAATCTCCTACTACAAACTCTAAACCTCATCGTCTGGTATCTGAGTAAGATTTTTTCCTGCTCTGAGCGGTCAATAATTGACTTCAAATCGTCTTCACCATTTCTACAACTTGTTGCACCAACTCAAGACCAATTACTCTGTTTCACCAATTCCAAACCAGCCGATAGGATATCTACACTTTCGTCCATATAGGGCCTCATATGGTGACATTTGGATACTGGCATGGTAGCTTCTGTTGTAAGAAAATTTGATGATTGGTAGATAATCCTCCGAACTTCCCTTGAAGTCCAAAACACAAGCTCGTAACATGTCATCATCTGTTTAAGTAGTACGTTCAGCCTGGCCGTCTGTTTGTGCATGGAATGTTGTACTAAGATTGATCTTTGTACCCAATATTTTTTGGAATGATTTCTAGAAGTTAGCCATCAACTGGTCACCTCTGTCTGATTTGATAGATATCGGAACCCTATGAAGTCAAACTATTTTCTTAATATATATCATATCGTAACCTTCAACTGAGAAGGTGGTCTTAACTAGTAGAAAGTGGGCTGACTTGGTGAGTCCATCCACGATAACCCATATCAAATCTTTGGCGTGATCGTGGTAACCCGGTAACAGAATACCATGACCGATGGATAATTTCCATGATCATAGCTGGTTTTTATATCAAAGGACCCCGTCCTCACATAACTCAAAACACTTGTCCCCTTTGATAGGGAATGCTTTTAATTATTTTCACCATGGTTGGATCTTCAAATTGTTGTGCCTTTACTTTGGTTACTATCAAGGATGCTGCGACATTTCGAAATGTAGCTCCTCTGCTACTGGTATTAATTCATACACTTCAGTTAGCCAACTGGTAAAGTCTCCTATCATCTCCTTCTTATGCTTTCCACGTGCCGTAGATTGCCCATCTGTTTCCTACTTAATGCATCGGCCACAACGTTTTCCTTCCTACGGTGGTATAGGACATCTAAATCCTAATCCTTTATTAATTCTAACCACCTTCACTGCGTTATATTCAACTCTTCTTATTTAAAGTGGTCCTACATACTCTTGTGATCTGTGAATATATCAACATGGACTCCGAATATGTAGTGACGCCACGTATTCAAGGCAAATATAACAATTGGTAAATCCAAATCATGAGTTGGGAAATTTGGCTCGTGTTTCCTCATTTATAAGCAATGATGACTTTCCCATGTTGCATAAAAACACTGCCCAATCCCACTCTAGAGGTATCACAGTATATAACGTACTCCTCGGGTACTTCAGGAAGAGTGAGAACTGGTGCTGAGATAGCTTTTCCTTTAACTCTTGGAAGCTCCTCTCACAAGCATTGGTCCACTGTAATTTTGCTGCCTTATGCGCCAACTTTGTTAACAGAGAACCTATAGATGAGAAACTTTCCACAAACCTTCGACAATAACCAGCCAAGCCCAAGAAACTACGTACCTCAGTAGGAGTTGAGGCCTTGGCCAGTTCTTCACCTCTTTTACGTTTTGACTGTCAACTTTGATACCATCTCTTATTACTATATGACCAAGAAAAATCATCGAGTTTAGTCGAAACTCACACTTGGAAAATTTGGCATACAACTAGTGATCCCGGAGTGGGCGTAGGTCCTTCCAAGAGTGCACAAAAATATCAACAATAAACACGATCATAAAGATATCCAAGAATGGCCTGGACACTCGATTCATCAAATCCATAAAGGCCGCCGGTACGTTGTTTAAAGACATAACACGAAACTCATAATGGCCATATATGGTCTGAAAGGCTATCTTTCGAATATCTTCTTCGTTGCTCCTTAACTGATGATACCCAAATATGAGATCGGTCTCCAGAAAATACCCAACACCTTTTAATTGATCAAGAAAATAATCAATTCTTGGGAGCGTATACTTGTTCTTGATGCTTACCTTATTCAGTTGTGGTAATCAATACACATCCTCAACGAACCATCTTTCTTTTGAACAAATAATATTGGGGCTCCCCATGGGGATGTACTAGGCTGAATAAAGCCCTTATTTAGAAGGTCTTTCAACTGGTCTTTTAGTTCCTTTCACTCTGTAGGGGCCTTCCTATATGGAAGATTAGATATCGGCTGCATATCAAGAGGCACAACGATGGAAAAATAAATCTCTCTCTGTTTGAATACATGGGAACTCATTCGGGGACATGTAGTGGAATTTGCTAACAACCGGAATGGACTGAAGTGTGGGAGGCTTCTCCTCCGCATCATGCACTCACACCAAATGGTAAAAACATCCTTTTGTGATCATCTTTGGATCCTTAAGGTAAGAAATAAACTTCCTTCTAGCACTACGACATCACCCTTCCATTTGATAACAGGCTCTCCTGGAATGGCAAAACGAACAACTTTCTTCCATCAATCACTATAGCATAACTAGAGGTCAGCCAATCCATGCTCATAATAACATCAAATTCCACCATTTCTAATTCATTCAAATCAGCCGAGGTATGTTGATCAGAATCTTTACATTACAAACAGGGTTTACCTACCTAGTAAACCACAAACTCACCCACGGGCATAGACACTTCAAACAGTTGTCGCAAAAATTCAGGTACTTTACAATATTTACCAGCAACAAATGGAGTGATATACAACACGGAAGATCCTGGATCTACCAAATCATATGCGTTAATGTAAAATACAGCTAGTATACTTGTGACTACATTTGGTGATGACTCTAGGTTCTGACGACCCAACAATGCATAGATGTGATTCTGCTATTGCCCACTCGGGATTTACATTCTACCATGAACCCTACTCTTTCCTGCTGGCGGTTGCGTACCTTGCTCGTGAGGATGTTTCGTAATGAATAAGTTACTTTTGATCCCATTTGTAGCATCACAACACCCACATTTCTAACTGGGCAAAAACGCAATGATATGACCGAGCTGCCCACATGAATAACATAAGTCTGAACCTTGACGATAATGCCCAAAATGATTTCTACGAAACATGTCTCAATGCGGCACATGTCTCATCTTACCAAGGTCTACACTGTATAGTGAGCTTTGTCCTCCGATCACACTGCGATCCCCAGAATCGTGACATTGCACTAGACACCAGATTAGATGGATGTAAGGAAATGTAAGTCTAAGCTCATCTCGTGAATCTCCCACATCCCTGTCGACCATGCTATTTTATGTTGACCCCGGTCATGCTCTTGAGCCTCTTGTTGTTGCCTCTTACGATCTTCCAAGTTCTGCGCATAGGCTTACATACGAGAAATATCCATTGTTGGATTCAAGGAAGGTGTGGTGCATGAACTTATAAGATGTGGTCCCAAACCGCCCACAAAGCTATGCACCCGGTCACTCATATCCGGCTCAATTGATAGAGTATACTTAGCCAAGGATTTGAATTGCATGTTGAACTCCCGAACATTCAGATTACCTTTCTCTAATCGTAAGAATCTATCTCGTCCTTCTCGGTGGAGTTCAACGGTCAAATACTGCTGCAAGAATACCTCAAAAAAATCCTTCCATCCTATTTTTAGGGCAAGAGATTCCCTAGAGTGTTTCCAAGTCTCATACCAAGTCACAACTATGTCCTACAATCCGTAAATAGCAAGCTCCATGGACTCAGTATTAGTAGTATTAATAACTCGTATAGTACACATCATTTGATCAAGAAAATTTGTATGGTCCACATCATTTATGCAATCTCGACCTTTCACACTTTCTGCTCTATCTAAGGTGGCAAGGGCCTGATGCTAGGTCTGGGAGGTCACTAATCAAGTCAACAAATGTACTACAATTCCTATATCAAAATCCTGCTTGCGAACAACAAGAGGGGGAACAAGAGGTACATTAGTTTCCATATGTTGTTCTAGTGGGGGCGGCTCTATTCCTGAAACCTCAGTACCAACCTCATGATGAGGCCCGTATTGACACATAAGTGTAGATGGCACCTGGCTAGTACCTTTTCTGGCTTCTTCATTCAATTCTTGAAAAAGTGCTTGTCGTCTCGTGGTAGGCATCTCTATTAACATAAACAATATGGGTATTAGAAGCCAATACTTACGACCCTGCTCTACCACACGATCAGAAAGAAGAGTATTCGTTCTAGATATTATCTTGTGCACAACATACCTATAAACAAGACTCAACTAGATACCACTTTAAGACTCCAGAGGAGAAGACATGCTCTGATACCAAGTTTGTGACGCCTAACCTTGGTATGTATGACCAATACACCATGCCCGGAGGCCCGTGTGAACCAACGTTCATGCTTGGACCTAATAACAAAGAATCTAGGCCAAAAAGGCCCCAAAGTAATAGTACCATCGTTAAAATGCACATAAGTGACTGAGAAAATAAACTTTAGCATTAGAAAATATGTCTTCATATACATGGACAAATTTTTCCATCAAGGCCATTACAGTATTTACATACTTCCTAACACTGGTCTCCAAGCCTCTAAAAGTATCATAATGCCTAACTAAGTTAGGGCAGGGCCCGACAATACCCAGAATGTTTAGAGAATATTCTTTGGTACCTATTAACTCCTGGACAGCTACTCCGAAGAAGTCGAGTATAACGACCGATAAGCTGGAACAACACCTTATTAGGGAGGAACGTCACTAGACCTATCTGTACCTATGGGCATGAACACAACACCAAAAAAAAGAGTGTCAACAAGGATAATGTATTAAGTATATAAGACTAAGAAAGTACATAAATCAAGGACAAATCATAACATAGGAGATACAAGTACTCGATTTTGACTTGATTACCGAAGGCAAGCCAGTAGGGTGTAAACTGGAGAAGCTATAGATCATGAATCATGAACCTATGCATGCTTTGTAAAGTCAATCCACTTAATGGGGACATGCATTACACACACACACACACACACACACACATACACACACACACACATACATATATATATATATATGCAGAACAGTTTTCAAGGGATATAACAAGTTTAAGCTTATAGTGAATCATACTCCTCGACCATAGGATACCAACTGGAAATATTATGACTTTGAAATAAATGACACCTTCAAGTATGTAGACAAAGATCATTGAGAAGGACTCAGAACAAGAAAATTCTAAAATACATAAATCCTTTAGAGGGAGAGAGAGAGAGATAGAGAGCTACACTAACTCATGTAAAGAAGGAAAGTTGCCCAACATACCTTATTGAAGAACTAGATAGATTAATCTTCCTCCAACGAGTCTTCAATATCACAAAGAAGTAGACATTATAGTGATGATTTCCAAGATTCTTAACAATAAATCCTAGTAAAATCACCTTCTGACTCAATCTAGTCTACTTAAGACCACAAGAGGGATTTGATAGCATTTTTTGATGAGTTATGCAGGGCGAAACTTCTAGAATCAAAGATAATGAACCCAATTATTTTATATACATATATCAAGCATAGGAATTCACACTGCTCCACTTGCAAAATGGGTCTCCACGCACCGTTGCAGCACCCGGTGACAACTTGTGCAAGTCTAATGAAATGTGTTTCCATTTTTGCACCTAAACATGTCGCTGGCTCATTGGATGTGCTATAATCTACCCTTATCAAACTTTATTTAGGTGTAAGGTGTAATAACTGGTTGCTCCACCCCCCTCACAGTTAGCTAGAATCGGGGGTCAGGTAGCACGAGGTGGTGGTCAGGCCATTAGAGGTGGAGGTTAGCCAGGGATTGGCCGTCCGAGAGGTGGAGGTCAGAGTGGTATGGCTTAGACCCATTTTTATGAATTTCTTGATAGACCCAAGGTAGAGTCATTTGATGCAGTCATCACAAGTATTGTTCCAGTTTTCCATAGAGATACATCCACTTTATTTGGTCCAGGATCTACTTATTCCTATGTGTCATCCTATTTTGCTTCATATCTGGATGTGTCTCATGATTTTTGTTTATGTGTATATGCTTATGGAAAATTCTATTATGGTATATCGTTTTTATACTTCATTTGTAGTCTCTATCTAGAGTTATGAGAGTAGGTTAGTTATTCTTTTACTTAGCATGGTGGAGTTTGATGTTATCTTAGGCATGGAATGTCTCTCACCATATCTGCTATCTTGGATTCTCATGCCAAGAATGTGACATTGGCTATGTCAAGGTTACCTCGATTGGAATGGAGTGGGGCTCATGGTCATTCCACTAATAGGATAATTTCTTATTTGAAAGGTCGGAGCATGGTCGAGAAGGGGTGTCTGGCATATTTGGCCTATATTTGTGATCCTAGTGCGGGTGTTCCTTCCATGGATTCAGTACCAGTTGTGTGCGAGTTTCTGGAGGTGTTTCCTATGGATTTTCAAGGTATGCCACCCGACAGAGATATCGACTTCTGCATTGACTTGGCTCCGGGCACTCAGCCCATTTCTACCCTACCAAATCGTATGGCCCCAATTGAGTTGAAGAATTTGAAAGAGCAATTGTAGGATTTTCTTGAGAAAGGATTCTTTAGACCTAGTGTCTCGCCTTGGGGTGCAATGGTGTTGTTTGTGAAGAAAAATGATGGAACGATGAGGATGTGTACAGATTATCGGCAGTTGAACAATGTCACTATCATGTACAAGTAACCATTGTCGAGGATTGATGTCTTATTCGATAAGCTTCAGGGTTTCAAGGTATTTTCCAAGATTGACTTGAAATCAGGCTACCACCAGTTGAATATTAGGGCATCGAATGTCCCTAAGATAAATTTTTAGACTCAGTATGGTCGCTACGAGTTTCTAGTGATGTTATTTGGCTTGACTAATGCCCTAACAACCTTTATGGATTAATGTAATCCATACATGTATTCCTTTATGATTTTCTTCCTTCACGATATTTTGGTTTACTCCCCCAGTAGAGAGGAGCATGAGAAGCATCTCCTGATATTACTTCAGACTTTGAGGAATCATCAATTATATGCCAAGTTTTCAGTGTGTAGGTTCTGGTTGGACTCGGTTGCTTTTTTGGTCCATGTCATATCTTCCGAGGGCATTAAGGTGGATCCTAAGAAGATTGAGGAAGTTCATAACTAGCCTATACCTACTTCGGCTATAGAGATTCGGAGCTTCTTGGGTTATGCGGGTTATTATCACCGGTTCATGGAGGGGTTAACGATCTTAGACCTATTGACTAAGTTAAACCAGAAGGTTGCTCATTTGAGATGGTTCGATGAATGTGAGTTGAGCTTTTAGTAGCTTAATATTGCATTGACCACAGCCCCAATGGTGGTGTTGCCTAGTAGTTCGGGATCTTACACCGTGTATTATGATGCGTCGTGTATTGGAATCAACACGGTATTGATACAGGACAATAAGGTGATTGACTACTTGTCTCGACAGTTGAAGGTTTATGAGAAGCATTACCTTGTGAATGACTTACAGTTGGGAGCCATTTTCCACGCACTGAAGATTTGAAGGCACTATCAGTACGGCATTCCATGTGAGGTCTATATCAACCTTTTGAGTCTTCAACCCCCGTTCAAGTACAAGGACCTTAATTTGTGGCAGCGGAGATGATAAGTGTTTTTTTAAAGATCATTTCTTCAAATTGAATCTTGAAATTAGCCAAATTCTTCATTGATAGAAAGCAAAATGAAAGATTTGACTGGTATAACAAGTATAATCAAAATTCAAATACAAAAAATTATAAAAGAGAGAAAGAAAGTAACTCCAGAAATGGACATTAGTCCTAACAAAAAAAATATTGAAAATTTTGAATCGCCAAAAAATATTTTACAAATATTAAAAAGAAGAAATACTCAATTAATATGGAAATTCTATTATTTTCAAAAATTATTCATTCAAAGATTATGCATCGATCTATTTTTATCTATAATTAATATTCCCAAAATTAATACACAACAATTTCTCGAATCAACAAATAAATTGAAATACATTTTCAATAATGAGACAAATCAAGAAAAAAATTAATAATAAAAAAATTCACTTTATTTCTACTATAATAAATTAGGAAGGCTTAGATCATGGGTAGTTTGGCATATTTACGGTAGTGGAGAGACCACTAGATATGGATGCTCAGGCTTTGGCCAACCGATTTGTGAGATTGGATGTTTTAGAGCCTAGCGGGTTCTTTCTTGTGTTGTGGCACAATCATCGTTGTTGTAGCATATTATGGATTGTCAGTTTGATGATCTTACCCTGTTGGTGTTGAAGGATACGGTGGAACGGGGTGGTGCTAAGAAGGCGATGATTGGTGATGATGGTGCTATGCGGCTTCAGTGTTGGATTTGTGTTCAAAATGTTTATGGGTTATGAGAGGTGACCATTGAAGACGGTCACCGTTCTCGCTATTAAATTTACCCAGGTGTCACGAAGATGTATCCTGACATGAAACAACACTATTGGTGGCGAATAATAAAGAAAGATATTGTTGTTTATGGGTCTGGGTGTTTGAGTTGTCCAGAGGTGAAGCGTGAGAATCAAAAATCTGGTGGGTTGATCTAGAGATTGAAGATACCAGAGTGGAAGTGGGAGCACATCACTTTGGATTTTGTGCTAGGCTTACCATGAAATTTGAAGAAATATGATGCGGTATGGGTTATTGTGGACCGTTTCACTAAGTCCGGAAACTTCATTCCGGTGATGACTTCTTATTCTTCAGAGTGGTTGCTTATATTTTCATTCGGGAGATAATTTGGCTGCATGTCGTTCCCTTTCTGACCGAGGGACGCAGTTCATGTCACATTTTTTGAGAGTCATGCAGCATGAGTTGGGCACGCGGGTCAAGCTGAGTGCCGCATTTCATCCTCAGACAGAGATACATGCAAAATCCGCTATTTCGATCTTGGAGAACATGTTACGCGCATGTGTTACAGATTTTGAAGGTTCATGGGATCGGTTTTTACTGCTCGCATAGTTCACCTACAACAATAGCTACCGGTCGAGTATTCAGATAGGCCATACGAGGCCTTATATGGGAGGCAATGTTGTTCGCTGATTTATTGATTTGACCCTAGAGAGGCTAGATTGTTAGATATCGATTTGGTCCGTGATGCCTTTGAAAAGTATAAGGTGATTGAGGAGAGACTTCGTACAACCCAGTCCAGACAGATGATTTATGCGGACTAGAGGCTTGAACTGTGGCCTACAAGGCGGATGAGAGGGTTCTTTTTTGGGTACCGCCTATCAAGGGCGTGATGTAGTTTGGGAAGAAGGGCAAGTTTAACCCAAGATTTATTGGGCCATTTGACATCGTAGGAAAGTTCAGGAGGTTGCTTATAGGTTTACATTGCCTCATAGCCTTGTAGAGATACATCCAGTATTTCATGTATCCATGCTTTGGAAGTACCAAAAGGACAACTCACAGTTTTGGACTTGAGCACTGTCACGACCCCAAATCCTAAGCCGGCCGCGATGGCACCTAACATGGAACTACCTAGCCAACAATCACATACCGACATGATATTTTCATAATTTCCAAAATGGTTCCGATCTATCACAAAATTCTTTCGTTTAAGCAGTTCGCAACAACAAAAATGAATAAAATAGTTTACCCCAAAACCTAAAGTCAACCGTCACGAGCATCTATGAGTAGTACAAAATAACCCTACTGTCATAATACATCAGGACTTGGAATGAGGAACTAAATACAACACAAGAAAATGGGAAAAGAGATATTGTGGACGCTGAACAGCTACCTCGATGTCCCAATTCCAGCTCCACACAAAGGAGGAAAACTAGCGCTCAGTACTAGCACCTGTATCTGTACACAGGGGGTGCAAAGAGTAATGTGAGTACGCCAACTTAGTAGTAATGAAAATAAATCAAGTCTAAGCAGTAAGAAACACATAATATCAAATCATCAATTCACAATAAGCACATCCTTTCTTTCCAACAGTGTATACATTAAATCAACATGATTTAAAAGCCAACTTCAGTACAATCCTTTGAAAAGTGTGATTTCCAACAATTTCATAAAAATACCAAAAGAGTTTAGTGTAAAATTAAATAAATCATAGAAAGCCCCTCGGGCCAAAACATGTATCATAAATCGCCCTCTAGCAAATCATCACTCATAATCAGTCGCTGAGCATACCTCACAATCACTCAGTATCAAACCCTTCGAGAAACCTCAATGTCACTCATGCCTCCAATCACTCGTCACTCGACACTCACACTCAGTAGGTACCTGCGCTCACTAGGGGTGTGTACAGACTCCGGATGGGCTCCTTCAGTCCAAGCTCTAGTATCAAGCCACCTCATGGCATATCATATCCTCACAATCAGGCCCTCGACCTCACTTAGTCAGAAAATCTCAAAAAAAATCTCCTCGGGCTACCAGTAAAACGGGGTACTCAACCCAAAACATCATTTTATATCTCAAAATAGTATAAATAAGGTTGAGTTTCGAAATCAGTTAAACATAAAATGACTGAGTGTAAATCATAAGTCAATAGAGTGAGCAAATAATAGTAAAAGCCCCCCCCCCCCCCAAGGGTTCTAAACAAGTCGGCACAAGTCCCCAAACATTGATTGCAGCCCAAATATAGGAATAGTATTAAAACATGACTTAACTTATGATTTAAAAGTAAATATGCAACTCAATTGTTGCCACGGGAAAGACCAAGTCCGATGTAACGACCCGGCCTGTCGTTCCGTGAGATTTACCCCGTTTCCCCCATTTCTGCATTTGTTATATATTTCTAGCCTATTTTTGTTATGTTGGGTCAGTTAGTTTGGGTCCAGAGTGATTATGGTGAGAATTTAGGCATTTAGTCTCTTAAAGTAGCCTAATAGTTGAGAAAGTCAACTGAGAGTTGACTTATTGGTGAAAGACCTCGAAATGTGGACTTTATGGCTCGGGTATCTTCGTTAGGTGATTTGTGACTTAGGTGTGTGTTCGGAATGAAGTTTTGATGACCGATGTAGAATTCGGCTTGAATTGGCGAAAGTTAGTGTTTGGCAATTTCCGGTCGGCTGTGGAAAATAGGCTATCGGGGTCGGAATGGAATTCCGGAAGTTGGATCTGGTTCGTAATGTCATTTTGGATATGTCTGCCAAATTTCAAGTCAATCGAAAGTGTTTCAGTTGGTTTCAGCGTAGTAGGCGAAATTTGGATGTTTTAAAGTTCGTAGGCTTGAATTTGATATAATTTTGGTGTTGTTGCGTTGTTTTTGGTGTTTCGAAGGCTCGAGTAAGCTTGAATTGTGTTATGGGATATGTTGGTATGTTTGGTTGAGGTCCCGAGGGCCTCGGGTGTGTTTCGGGTGGTTAACGGACCAACTCTTGGTTTGAAAACTGGGCAGATTTTTGCTTGTGTGAGGTCCTGGTTTCCTTCTACGCGATCGCGGGATGATGTTTGCGATCGCGTAGAGTAAAAGAATGAAGCAGGAAATTTTTTCTATGAGATTGCGTGGTTAGGATTGCGATGGCATAGGTTTGTTAGGTAAGGCAGTGCGATCGCGTGTGTGTTTATGCGATCGCGTAGAGGATTCTCAGGCGCGTGTATGGAGTGGAGAGTTGTTCTATGCAATCGTGTGTATTGGTCTTCGATATCATTGGTTGTCTGGTCTGTGCATCATGATCGCGTGCCAAGAGTCGCGATCGCACTGAAGAAAATTTAATGGCTGGGCAGAATGTTTTAAAAGGCCATTTGTGCGAGAATAGTTCATTTTCCACCATTGTTGAACGAGTTGGGAGCACTTTTGAGAGGGTTTGTAGAGAAAATTGAAGGGAATCATTTGGAGGTAAGGTTTTGAACTTCATAACTCGTTTATATGTCGTTTACTAAGTACTTAAAACACAAATTGCTTGAATGATACCCAAAATTGGGGAAGAAGGATGGATGGGAATTGGATTTTTCTTTGGAGGATTTGAGTGGGAAATTGTGGTCCGATTTTAGTGTTCTTGGTATGTATAGCATCCTGGGAGGACGATGATTCTAATTATGCAAATTTTATTGAATTTCGAGATTTTGGCCTGAGGCTCGGGTTTGGCTGAATTTCGAGATTCTTGTATAATTTGATAGTTTTCGATTGGGTTGTGATCCTTTGATATGTATTGATGATGCTAAAATGGTTTTGGCTAGATTCAGAGCAATCAGGAGCCAATTTGAGGGGCAAGGGCATTGCAGACTAGTTTTGTGGCACGGTAGAGGTAAGTAGTGGTTATAAATCATGTCCTGAGGGTATGGAACCCCGAACTACATATTTCTCACTGATTTTAGAATGGCGCACATGTCGGATGATGAGTATGTGGCGCGTACTGATTTTTGGATTGGACTAGGTCTTCTCCGTGGCAACTAATGAGTTTCATATTTTACTCAAAACCTTATGCTAAATTATGTTCTAAAGATTCTATAAGCCGTGTTTGGGGCCTCGTGCCGGCCTGTTTAGACCCCTTGGGGGCATTTTACTGTTGTTTTTCCTCACTATTTGTTGATGATTTCACTCAGCCACGTTGTGCTTACTATTTTCGAAACTCGGCTTGATTTACACTACTTTGAGATTTAAAATGATGTTTTGGGTCGAGTACCCTGTTTTACTGATTCGCCCGAGGGGCCTTTTGAGTGGTTCTGCTGAGTGAGGCCGAGGGCCTGATTGTGAGGTGCTGAGTGATAGTAGCGCTTGGGTTGAAGGAGCCCCTCTGGAGTCTGTAGACACCCCCAGTGAGCGCACAGAGTGCCGAGTGCTGAGTGCAGAGTGCCGAGTGACGAGTGATTGGGAGGCATGACTGAGTGTGAGGTGCTGAGTGACTGTGAGGCATGCCCGAGGGGCTGATTATGATACATGTTTTTCCCGAGGGGCTACTTATGATTTTACAACTTTCATTTTGAACATATGAAATATGTTTTACCCGAGGGGCCTCTATATGACTCATTTCATTTTCATACTAAATCTTTCGGTTTGAAGTTGTTAAAAATATGCATTATTCAAAGGACTTTCCTGAAGTTGGTTTTAAGGCATGACGATTTCGTATATCTATGTTTACACTATTTGAATGTAAGGCTGTGTATATTGTGATTTGATAGCATTGATTTTATATGTTTCCTTTCCGCTTACACTTGATTTATTTTCATTACTACTGAGTTGGCGTACTCACATTACTCCCTGCACACTTGTGGGCAGATGCAGGTGCAGATATCGAGCATTAGCCATTTATCCGCGCGGGGACGAATTGCATGAAATAGAGGTAGTTGTTCAGCGTCCGCACCATCTCTGTTTTTCCTTCTTGTTGTATCTAGCTTTCATTCGGAGGTTTTGTATTATAATAGTATATTTTGGCTTATTCTTCTAGATGCTCATGACTTGTTGGCTCCGGGTTTAGGGGTCGGTGGCACTATTTTTTTTTTTGGCCTACTTTATGTAGTAAACTGTATATATTTATGAAATGCTTGGATTTTGATTGGGATTTTGAAAGAAATTGTCAACATGTGGTGAACGGCAAGTCTAGTTCCACGATAGGCGCCGTCACGATCGGTTTAGGATTTGGGGTCGTGACATCCAAATCCAAAAAAATCAGTGCACGCCACACACTCGCCATGCGGCGTGTGCACCACTCCAAAAATAGTGAGAAAATACGAAGTCCGAGGTTTCATACCTTCAGAACAAGATTTACAGTCTTACCTCAAACCAGCCCAAATACTAATCCGCGATGCTCTTACCTCTTGAATCGGCTCCCGACTGCTCCGAATCTAACCAAACCAGATTAATATAATCAATATACACTAAAGGAGCAACGCCTACTCGAAAACTATCAATTTTAACCAAAATTTCCGAAATTGGCCAAACCCGGCCCTGGGGCCCACATCTCAGAATTCTATAAAAATTGCATTAGAAGAATCCTTATCCTTTCCCGAGTCTACACATATAGAATGCATCCAAATCCGACCACAATTGACCCCTAAATTCCTTAATTATAAGTCTCAATTTCCCTATCCCTAAACCCCCAATTTATGCCATTAAATTCCACTAATTCCAAGTCTAATCCGTCAAATAACAACATCGAATCAAGTTTTTAGTCCAAGAAACTTACCTCCACAGAATACCCTCGCAATCCCTTTTCAATTTGCTCCAAAAAGCCTCAGCCTGCACGCAAAATATGATGAAAGTGCAAAAAATTCGTGAAGGCTTGAATTTTAACTAACTGCCCATTGGTTCCGCACCTGCGGCCACTTAGGCGCACCTGTGGACCCGTACATGCAGTACCAAGTGCGCACCTGTGGAAAAATGCTTAGAAGCCCAGTCTCTGCACCTGCGATCAAACTTCTGCATCTGCGGCTTCGCAGGTGCGGTAAAAACCTCGCACATGCAGTACTCCTCCAACCCACCAAAAAATGCATCTGAGATGAGCCGTCTGCTTCTGCAGGCCTGCACATGCGGTACCCTATCCGCAGGTGCGTTAACACCAGCACCAGCAGCATTAACAACTATTTTCCAACTTAAAATCCCCTGATGGCTATCTGAAATCAACCCGACCCCCTCGGGACCCGAACCAAAAATACAAACAAGTCCCATACCCTTATTCAAACTTAGTCGAGCCTTCGAAAAACCCAAAACAACGATAAAACACCAAGATCGCATCGGATTCAATCTTATGAACTTTGAAATTTCTAAATTTTGCCAATGATGTCGAAACAAACCAAAACACATCGGAATGACCTAAAAATTTGCACACACGTCCAAAATGACACTGCGAACCTGCTCCAACCTCTGAAATTCCATCCCGACCCCGATAGCTAATTTTCCACTACCGACCGGAAATCGCCAAAAACGAACTTTTGCCAATTCAAGCCTAATTCTACATCAGACCTCAAAACCACAATTCGAACACACTCCTAAGACTCAAATCACCTAACGAAGCTATCCGAGCCAAAAATTTGCATTCTGAGGTCGATTACCAATAAGTCAACTCCCAGTTGGCTTTTCCAACTACTAATCCAGTTTGAGAGACTAAGTGTCTCAGTTCTCACCACGCCCGCCCCGAACACGAACCAACCGACCCAACACATCATAATTAGGTTAACAAGCACATAATAAAGCTGAAATAGGGGAAAGGGTCTAATCTCAGGGAATGACCGGCCGGGTCGTTACAAGCACGATGCAGCTTGATGAAAATATGACCAACGAGGAAGAGTCGGTGGCTATTCTAGACCAATAGGTTGGTAAGTTGAGATCCTAGAGTTTTCCATCTGATCAATTGAGGGTTCATCCTATTGAAGAGGATATATAGGAGTACAATTATAATATGCGAAATAGTATACCCCACCTTTTTAACAGTCCAGGTACTTTCCTATGATGTTCGAAGACAAATGTTTCTTTTAGTGGTGGAGAATGCGACGACCTGATAGGTCATTTTGAGTACTAGCCTTAATTTTCGTGTTCCGATACTTTTTATATTTTCATTTCTTAATTCTTGATTTGCGTGTGTGATCCGTGTCGCTTTTCAAAAGCTTTTAAATGAAATTATGAAGAAAATATTTTTTTTGACTAAAAATAAGGCTAGAGTTGACCACAGCCAATATTAGTAAGAGACCACAGATCAGTGTTTTGACAGTATGGTATGTTCGTATGATATTTTGGCACTTATACGCACACTTGGTTGGGGTACGGAGCGATCCGAACGTGTTTCGATGCATTATGTTGAAATAATGAAAATTGAGTTTAAGTTGAAAATTCTTGAGTTTTGATGATCGATTCTTGTTACTTGATGTTATTTACATGATTTGAGGTAGAAAACAAGTTTGTATAATGTTATTACACTTGTGTGTATGTTCGGTTTGGAGCGCGGGGGCTCAGGTGAGTTTCAGATGTGTTATGGAAGTGTTTGGTTAATTTTTGAAATGTTGATGCATTCCAGTTCTGGTGTTCTGTCGCATATCTTGCATTTTCGAGCCATCTTTTGCGGTCATTAGATCGCATTTGCGAAATGGGGTTGGGGGACTGAACATCGCATTTGTGGACTAGGAGTAGTTCGCATTTGCGAACGCTCCTTTTCTTTTTGACGAACGTTGATAGTTATTGACAGTTTCACAAATGCGAAGCTATTATCTGCATTTACGATGAAGGGCTTACCGCATTTGCGAGATTAATGTCGCATTTGTGACACTTGTGCACCTAATGTGATGTTCGTATTTGCAACCAGTGTCTCGCATATATGGGCATCGCATTTGCGAACAAGTGTTCTCATATGCGACACCTGGAGTTGGGTAAGAGAGGGGGGAAATTGGACTTAGCATATTTTACAATATTTCTCAACCCCAAACACTCTAGAGACGATTTTTGGAGAACTTTGTCTTCCAAAATTCATTGGTAAGAAACTCTAATTCATTTTCCATCAATCCACAATTACATTTCATGAGTCTTTAACATCAAATCTTTGAATTTCATGGTAGAAATTAGGAATTTTGGGTAGAATTTAAGGATTTTGTAAAATATTGATTTAGACCTCACATTGAGGTCTGATTTAAAAAAAAAATCACAAGGTCGGGCTCAGGGGTGAATGGGTAATCATGTTTTGGTCTGAATCTCGAAATTTTTACCAAGCAAGCCTGGGGTTGACTTTTGTTGACTTTTTATAAAATATTTAAGCTTTAACTCTTTTCATTCGTTGGTAGTTTCCAAAGCTTATTTTGAATTGTTTGATCGATAATTGGCTAAATTTGGTTGGTTTTTATGCTTGTTCGTAAGGAAAGGTTGTGGTTGTTTGATTGATTTGGTTGAAGAGTGAGTTAAGTGCCGTGTTTAGCTTTGACTTTAGGGAAATTAGGACTTGTTGGCATATTTAATCTATGAATAATGTATGGGGTTTGCGTGTATGCAAGGTATATATGTGTATATATATATATATATACTTCTTTATTGATTAAATAATGCGGGTGGAAATTGATATATTATACCATGTGGCTTCTTTTACTTTTACTATGCCTCCTATGCGCTACTTAGATTGTTATTCTTGGATGTTTCCGTTTGTGTTTATTGATTAATTTGAAGTTGTTAGGATATCGGAAGTTGAATTTGTTCTTCACAACACTACGATTGAAGTTGAAATATTGTTTCCCACCTTGCTTGATGCTTTGGATTGTTGTTGTTTCTTGTTGAGGAAGAGTGGAAAGCAACGAGTGTGTTTCCGTGCAATATTTGAATATTGATATCATTGAATGAGCGAATGTGAAGATTAATGCACTAAGTATGATGCCGCGTGCTTGATTGTTTTATTATAATTTATTATATCATGTGAGGATGAGAGTAAAATCACAAAGGGTGATGTCATGTCATTTCGCTTATTATATCAATATCATATGGTGAGGATGAGAGTGAAATCACGAAGGGTGATTCCATGCTATTGCATTGACCATATTACATGGCGAGGATAAGAATACAAGCATGAAAGGTGAATCTGTGCCACTCGATAATTTCATTGCTTTACTTGATTTGTGAATTTTTGGGATGCATCGTTGTTTATGCAGAAAGAGGCTACTTGGTGATTTTGCACTCACTGTTGTTATCTTACTCCCTTTTTACGTGCTCCTCTCTGTTATTAATTTATATTCTCTACTTGTTATTTCTATTGCTTTACTTATATATCTGCATAGGACTTCAGTAGGTGTCTTGTCATAGTCTCGTCACTACCTCGTCGGAGTTAGGTTTGACACTTTAGAATTATATTGCGTAAGTTGTACTCATACTACACTTCTGCACTCTTGTGCAGATTCTTGTGTTGGTCCCAACAATGTCTAGTGGAGTTTCTGCTCGAATTGTATCAAAATCTAGAGGCTTGAGGTAGATTTGTATGACGATTGCAGTCCTTGGAGTCCCCTTCACCATCTAGTTGTAATATTTATTTTATCTCAAACAATTGTAATTTTGTTAATGAACCAAAAACATAGTAATTTTCTTTTTACTGTATTTTTTCCCAAGATTGTTGGTTTTGGAAAGTGATGAACTTTTTCCTTATTTCCCTTCCTCTTTCTTTCAATTTCAGTTTAAAATTCATTATTAAATTAGCGGCTTAATATTTAGTATCTGAACTAGTTGAGCACATAATTCAATTATGTCAAAATTTCATATCTTAAAAAAAGTTAAATTTCATGTGTATAAGTTTAAAATTTCAAATTTGAATTTTCATATGTGTTTTGAAGTGCTTTATTGTTGGAATTCAATGGGTGTTATTCGATGATTTGTAGATTGTGGTGTTAATGATGATTTTTGGAGATTTTATTGCAATAAAAATAAAATTTGCCATTGGAGGACCTTGAAGCTTGAAACACATAAATTGAGTTTGTTGTTTTGTGATCCGATTTTGATTGGGTATGTTTGAAACATTAGCTGGAGGATGTGGCAATATTCTGAGTCAATTTGGTGGATATTTTGGAGCAAGACTTTAAAATTTGGGTTGGAATTGAGTTGAACTATCAAAAAAGATAGATTCATAATGTATACTAAAATGATATATTGTATAACATATCGATATAGAATAATTAATTCAAGAGTATATTACTAATTACCACAATATACTACTGATCTTTTTGAATGAATGAATTAATCCTCTATGATACCCTAAGAACATATGATATATACCATGGGTATCATAAAGGAGTAATAGCTTTATTTTTTGAGGGAATGATATGTCTTCTATTATATCTTACAAATTTATGATGTATACCATGTTTGTATCATAGAGGGCTGGATATTTTTCTTGGAGGAATGAACTATACCTCTACGATGCCCTACCAGTATATGATATATACGATATAAGTATCACCGAGAACTGGGTGTATTTATGAAAGAAATGAGCTAGACCTCTATGATACCGTGTTAGTATATTATCTAAACCACGTGTGTATCATAGAGCAGATGTGTTTTTTTTGTTGAAGAAATCAACTAGTCATATGTAATACCCTGTTAGTATATGATGTATACCATATCTGTATCATAATATACTACAAAATATACTTCAACTGCTTCTAATTTACTATTCTTGGTAACCTTTATGCTAGAATACTTTATTTTTTTCATAATTAATATATGAAAAATAAAACAAACAAAAATATGTATTATATTAGTTTTTTACAAAGTGAAAAAAGAAAGAGAGAAAAACAAAGGAGCCAAAAATGCATGCAGAATTAGATTATGAAAAATATAAATATTTTTTTATAAAATAATTATAAATGAAATTAGAAAAGGAGAAAAAAGAAAAAAACTAAAATGAAAGGAAAAAATATAGGTATAATATATAAGTTGCTCTAATAACTGGTTACCCACAAAAGCGATAATGGGTAGGAAGGGTAATTAGTTTGATGGGTAGAAAAACAAATGGGTACGCAAGGGTAATTTGTTGGGTTATTGTGAGTAAAACTTTAAAACTCTCCGTTTTTAAATATTTCTTGTGCTCCCTCTATAAATCATTTTTTATAAATGTAATTGATTTTTTTTATGTTCCGTTCAATTTATACAAGGTACTACTTCACGAAATCATATTCAATAACCTTAAAAATATATAGTTTTTATTTTTGACCACCTCTTGCTCCATGGGCGACCATTTAGGTCAAAAATCAAAAGTGTTTCCCATGGGGAATGCGAGAGTTAACACTTGTTAAACTTAAATCTTTGGCCATAGGTCATGTGGGGTAAAAAAACTAATGGTGACATCAGAGTATTCTATATGTGAATATCACATGTGGTACTCGCCTTCCATCGAGTGACAAGCATTAATAAATTAGTAATGCTTAGTATTGTTACGTGCTACTCATTACTCCCACTCAAGAATTCAAAGATTATTTCTAGAGAAAAAAGAAAGGATTAATTGAGCAAAATTCACCATCGTGAATGTAGCTGAGAATCGCAAGGAGTATTTTAGAAATATTGTAAATTACTTTATAAGTGTCATGACTCAAAATCCAAACCAAGGGGTCATGATGGAGCCTATACTTCTTTCTAAGTAAGCCATAACTTAATAATGATAAAAGAAGAAATACTAACATATAACAACACATTATAAAAAATAAGAGGAAAAAACTCCATAAAACTTAAACAGTTCAAGAACAAAAACAATCGTCATAAATGTCTTCAAAGATTGGTGTCATTGGGAGCAAGAGCTTCCAAGGATACTAAATACAATGACAGAAAAGAAGTACAATATTGTATAATACAATTAGCAGTAATAAATGGGAGGACAATGACTTTAGAATCTACAAACGATGTGCAACCCTACCTTGAGTCAATAGAAGTCCAACTAGTCGCCCATCTGAACATCGCTAGGGCTAATGCCTTGATCTGCACAAGAAGTATAAAGGTATAGTATAAATACAACAGACCCAATATACTTATTAAGTAGTGAGCCAAACCACGATGAGGTAGTGACGAGTCTATGACAAAACACTTACTTGTAAAAATGTACAAGTAATAAGCAGAAAGAAATAGATATAGATAGACAATCAAAGGAATAAGTTAAAATAAGACAATAAATAATATGGCTTACGAAAATTACAACACATCATAACCTTATGATACACCACAGAGGAGAAACATCAAACATGAAATTTGCTCCAGACATCATATCTGTTGCGGCTCGCAACCCGATCCAACCTCAATACCGTTGCAGTGTGCAAGCAGTCCATTCTTAATACCGTTGTGTTGTGCAACCTGATATAACCTAATATACCGTTGAGGCATGCAACTATATGCAATCTCATTACTAATCCACATGAAAACTCCCAACAATAAATAAACATGACAAGGAGCATAGAATAATACCATGGAGAATATGAGTAAGCATAATCTACCAAAGAAAGGATAAACATGATAGACAATTTAATGTTTCAAGAGCCATATTGCTCATTTATCATAATAAGGGCCCAAACGTGTAAGAAAACAAGGAGCCTCACAATCCAACAATGTAAATTACACTCGTAACAATGCATATACATCATACACAAAATATTTAGCACATAACAAGTAAGCCATTTCTGAAGTGATTTCCTCAAATCAGGGTTAACCATGATACTAACCTATTTTCATAACAAATTAAGATTCTCAGACCGCTTTCTATTTAGAACAAGCCTTCAAATCACCCGAATTTAGTCAATTAAGACTCAAATTAAGTCGAAACAAGTTTTAGGAACCCTATTAATATTGGAATGGTTCGATCATTAACATATTTGAAAAACTCAACAAGAATCCACTCGGGTCCACTTGGTCAAAATCTGAAATGATGACGAAATCTTGATTACCCATTTACCCCGTGTCCAAATATGTGATTTTTTTCCAGATCCGACCTCAAATCTAGGTCTAAATCTCTAATAATTCATATCATAAGCTACTACCTAAAAATCCTATTTATACTCTATGAAATCCTATATTTAGGAATTAAAATCTATGGGAAATAATAGAAATTATCAAAAATAAGTAAAGTTGCTAACCCTTGATGTTGGGAAGAAATTCCTCTTTAAAAGCGCCTAATTGCACAGTCTGAGTCTCAAAAATGAAATAAAAATTAGCTAATCCTGAAGTTCCTTATTTTTATTGCAGTTGCAGATACTGCAAATGGTACTTATTGTTCGCAATTGCAAAGACGCACCTAAGCTACTAAATTCGCAAATGCGACACTCGCTTCACAATTGCAAGCACCGCAAATGCGATCCCCGCTTCGCAATTTCCCTTCCCAAACTACCCAAATGCGAGATATTATTTTCAAATCCAAACCTTGCATTTGCGAGTAGTTCATTGCAATTGCATTGGCTGCAGCACCAACAACTCCAAAATATACCAAATATCCTGAAACCAATTCAAAACTTACCGAGTCCCTCAGTATCCTCTCCGAACATTAACAAGAATATAAACCTTACATGAACTTGCCCATAAGATCAAAACGTCATAATAACATAAAAAAGAATGAATCAACATCAATACTCAAAGATTTTTACGTGCTCATAAGTTCAAATGCCAACTTGCAACAACAAGTACCGAGGTGAACTCAACTCACAAAGGATCTAAAGTAAACATACGTACAAGTAAAAATCATAATACTAATGTCGGAATAAGCAAAATACTAATCCAAGATCCTTTACCAAGAATATTGACCGTGGACAACTCCAACAACTTTAAATCTCAAGAATAAAGATTTCTATATGAAAACACATCTAAACTTTCTTGAATCAAAATGAACCAAGCACATAAATCATGTATGAGCAAATGATGATATTCAATGTCTAAACTAATGAAACGGAAAGTTAGAGCTCAATATGACCTATTTGGTTGATACATTCTCCACTTCTAAAAGAGACATTCTTTCTTGTACAAACATAGAAATATATCTGAACTAGAAAAAAGATGCAGATATGTACTCCTCATATCGTACATGGACTCCCAAGTAACCTTCTCAGTCGGATGACCTTTCCAAAGTGCTTTCACAGAAGAAATATCCTTAGATCTCAACTTCTGAACTTGCCGATCTACTACAACTATCAGTTCTTCTTCATAAGTAAACTTCCAATCAAGATGCACCGTTCCGAAGTCCAGGACATACGACTTATCTTCATGTTACTTCCGAAGCATGGAAACATGATATATTGTATGTGACCCTGCTAGGATGGAAGGCAATGAAAGCCTATAAGAAACCTCCCCAACTCAGTCTAACACCTCAAACAGACAAATGAACCTCGAGTTCAACTGGCCTTTCTTCCTAAATCTCCTTTCCTTCATGGGAGAGACTTTCAAAAGCACTTTCTCACCCTCCACAAAAGCCTCATGATAGAACTTTTTGTCCACTTAACTCTTTTGTCGACTCTGCGCTATCCAAATGTGATCCTTAATCAACTTCAACTTCTCGAAAGCATCATGAACAAAATCCGCACCCAACATCCTAGCCTCACCGGGCTTAAACCAACCAATAAGTGAACGACATGACTTACTATATAAAGTTTCATAAGGTGCCATTTGAATGTCGGAATTGTACCTGTTGATGTAGGCAAACTCCAACAATGGTTGAAACAGATCGTAATGGCCTCCAAAATCAATAACACTGGCCCTTAGTATATCCTTAAGAATCTGGATAGTTCGCTTGAATTAGCTATCCCTTTGCTTGTGGAATGTAGTGCTCAGCTCCATCTACATGCTCAACTCTTGCCGAATAGCTCTCCAAAAGTGTGTTGTGAACTGAGTGCCACAGTCTGAAATGATAAATTTTTTTCCCCGTTGCCGGGGAGCTAAAAAGGGATTTAGCTATATATTTGGTTTTGTGTGAGACTTGTCATTTTTTCCTTCCGGGTCACTAAATTTTTTGAGAATTGATTATAGGTACAAAAATGACTCTCAACAATGATCCTCTCGGATATTTGTCTTCGGGGGAGGAAGTGGACGATGACTAGGGTGATGAGGTTCCTCCTAAACATCAAGAAAATAGGCGAGGCTGATTGTCTCATGAAATTATTCCCGTCTCTTTCCCACCTCCACCAAGAGTGGCTGCAGACCGGGTGTCGCCGAATGAAGGTTACGCAAGTGCCATAGTCCCGCCCCGCATTAGGGCGGGCAACTTTCAAATCACCAATGTGATGCTTACATTGCTTGAGGAACGAGGATTCTTCACTGAGGGTCTGATTCAAAATAGATACAAGCACCTTAAAGGGTTTGTGAATACTTGTTGGGGGAGCAAACTGTCACGACCCCAAATCCTAAACCCGCCGTGATGGCGCCTATCGTGGAACTGAAAAACTACCTCTATGTCCCGAACTCTTGCTCCGCACGGAATAGATGGCTAACACTCGTTATCAGCACATGTACCTGCACATATAGGTGCAAGGAGTAATGTGAATACGTCAAATCTGTCATAATGAAGATAAATCAAGTCCAAGCTACAAGAAACACATAAAAATGGAATCATCTGTTCACAATATGCACAGCCTTTCTTTTCAACAATATATACATATATATGTGTGAAATCAACATGCCATAAAAGCCTATTTCAGTAAAAATCCTTTGAAAATTGTGTTTTCCAAGAATTTCAAAAATAAAAATTCTTGAAGAATTTAGTGTAGAATGCAATAAATCATAAATAGCCCCTCGGGCAAAAATATGAATCATCAATCGCCCCTCGGGTAGAACATCACTCAGCATACCTCACAGTCACTCAGTATCAGCCCCTCGGGCAACCTCACTTTCACTCATGCCTCCCAATCACTCGTCACTCGGCACTCACACTTAGTAGGTACATGTGCTCACTGGGGTGTGTACAGACTTTGGAGGGGCTACTTCAGCCCAAGCGCTAATATCAAGCCACCTCATGGCGTATCATATCCTCACAAATGAGGTCCTCGGCCTCACTCAGTCAGAAACTCTCAAAAGCCACTCGGGCGTATCAGTAAAACGGGGTACTCGACTCAAAACATCATTTTTATAAGGTTGAGTTTTGAAAACGGTTAAGCACAATATGACTGAGTGTAAATCATAAATCAACAGTGAGGAAAAAGCAGTAAAAAGCCCCCAAGGGGTCTAAATAAGTCGGCACGAGGCCCCAAACATGGCTTATAGCCAAATATACCAATAGTTTTGGAACACAATTTAACATATGGTTTAGAGTAAAATATGCAACTCAATAGTTGCCGCGGAGAGGACCAGGTCCAATCCAAAATCAGTGCGCGCCAGATACTCGTCATCCGACATGTGCGCCATCCTAAAAATAGTGAGAAATATGAAGTCCGAGGTTTCATACCCTCAGGACAAGATTTATAACCATTACTTACCTCTACTAAGCCACAATACTAATCCGCGATGCTATTCTCCTTCAAATCGGCTCCCGATTGCTCCGAATCTGACAAAAACAAGATTAACATAATCAATATACGCTAAAGGAACAAAACCCAATCAAAAACTATAAATTTAGATAAAATTCTCGAAATTCTTCCAAACCCAAGCCCCAGACCCACGTCTTGGAATTCGATAAAATTTACATCACTAGAGTCCTCGTCCTCCCACGATTCTATAGATACCAAGAACACCAAAATCAGACCACAAGTGCCCACTCAAATCATCGAAAGAATTTTCCAAATCTCATGCACCTAATCTCCCCAATTTTGGGTTTAAATTCAACAAATTTCTGGGTTAATTACTTAGAAAATGACATACAAATGAGTTATGAAGTTGAAAACCGTACCTTCAATTGATTCCCTTTGATTTCCTCTTCAAACCCTCTCAAAGAGCTCCCAAGTCGTTCTATAATGGAGGAAAAATTACCTAATCTTGCAAAATGGCCTTTTAAAACATTCTGCCCAGCACTATAATTCCCTTCAGTGCGATCGCGACCTCAGCCACGCGATCGACCCCAGTCACGCGATCGCGATTGCATACCAACACATGCGATCGAATAGAACAAATATCTATTCCACACACACGCCTCAAAACCTCTACGCGATCGCACACAGGGCCACGCGATCGCACTGATTCACCTGACCAACCTATGCGATCGCAATCCTTATTACGTGATCGCATAGAAAAAATTGCCTGCCCCAAACTCTTACTCTACGCAATCGCAGTGAAGAAATCACTACTGCTAAAACACCAGAAAAATAGCAGACTCCTTAAGACCAAAAATGCCTGTTTTAGCATCAAATACACCAAGGCCCCCAGGACCTCAACCAATCCTACCAACACATCCCATAACATCATTCAAACTTAGTCAAGCCTTCAAAACACCAAAAACAACAGAAAAACACAAAAATGCATCAAATTCAAGCCTATGAACTTTAAAAATTCATAATTTCGCCAATGATGCCGAAACTAACCAAAACACATCCGATTGACCTTAAAATTTACACACATATCCAAAATGACATTACGAACATGTTCCAACTTCCGGAATTCCATTCCAATCCCGATAGCCAATTTTCCCTTGCCGACCGGAAATCGCCAAAAATAAACTTTCGCCAATTCAAGCCTAATTCTACACCGGACATCAAAACATCACTCCGAGCACACTATCAAGTCCCAAATCACCTAACGAAGATATCTAAGCCATAAAATCTACATTCCAAGATCGTTTACCAATAATTCAACTTTCGGATGACTTTTTCAACTACTGAACCAAGTTAACAGACTAAGTGTCTCATTTCTCTCCAAAAATTGCTCCGAACCCGAGCCAACCAATCTAACACAACATAATGAAGCTGCACCGCATATAATAAAGTAGAAATGGGGGAAACATGGCTCTTACTCTCGAAACGACCGGCCGGATCCTCCTTCTTCCCTTTAAACATGCGTTCGTCCTCGAACGTGCCAAGAGTTGTTCTCCAACACCATCAAATTGCCGCGTAATCTCACCATGCACATACCCGGGGGGTGATACCACGTCACTCTATCACATATAGGTCCAATAGCATAACATAGTTGAAATTTCGAAATCCAACCTGACCCATAAACCTTAGAACCAGGTTCCTACTTATGAAATAATTTACAAGATCCAGATTCCACAACTATAAACTCAATAAGTCTTAACACTCTGAATCAAGCCATATACATAATCCCAGATGTAATCAAATAATATACCACATGACTCAAACACTCATAGCGATAACTCCTAATCACAATAGTTGCTCAAACAACCCAATACCGGTAAATAACCTCTTATCAAGCAAAGCCTCGCTTTAATACTTTCATAAGGTGCCGATGATGAAAGAAACACGTATAAACTAGCAACTATTCGTACGATCTGTCAGACATGAAGCTCGTCCTTCCCAAATGGGAATTATAGCATATTTCTAAGCCGACTCCCGATATTTATCCTTCCAACTATGTTGTAGACAATTCTCACAGTATTCATTCTAGGTCAAATGACCTCTTCTCATGCAACACGACCACTATGATGACATGACACATCAATATAATTCAAAGCCATAACTTGTGCAACTCGTGCACTCAATAGAAACATCCCAATGTAATCAAATTATATAAAAGATTCACACGAGAGGACCATCCCACCATTAACAATTACCGTTACAACACCATGTTAAGATCCTGACACTCATCGAAAAATCAAAACTCATGAATCTGACACCAAGGATCATACCTCCACATAACTCAGCTACAATACGTGATCCTATCCATACACTGGTCCACATGAAATACTTCAAGTCACCTTGCTCAAAATCAATAACCATGCGCAACTCGAAATCAATTACTCAAAGTGTGTTGCCGTAACCACGGGGAATCGAACGATACCATGGCACATGAACCCACAAGAACATAGCCAATAAGTCTCAATCCCACAATACCCAATTACTTACCTTACTCAAATCTAGCTATATAAGCTGAATTAAAACCGCACCATATGGGCCTATAACCAACGATCACAACTTCTCGCAACACTGAAGCGTAACTCATACATCACTCCAGAACATGAATACACTCAATACCAATCGAATGGTACATTCCTCAACAATATAAATTCGGAGTCAGCCATTCTGACCCGGTGCAGAACACACACTCATACGGGCCTATCAATAACCCTGAATCAACTCTGGTAACCCACAACAGATATATAACTTACCGAAAAGTTCACAATGACTGAACCATGGTACATACTAACATCTGACTAGCTTTGCCCGCATCTTCACAATTCACTACCACAAAAATAAGCTGTTTATGAGAAATCTCAGTCTCGAAGTCCATGAAGCGCACGAATCTCCATATCCGATCCCATATCCACCGCTCGAATACATAAAACATCCACAATACTCAATCATTCCACGGGGCATACCCTAAAATCCTTCCGTGCCACCAAGAAAACTTGAATTTCAGTAGTCGAAGGAGGGCATCGCAATACCAATGAAGCACCCTAAACTCCACACATGCCCTTTCTGAGATGTATACCTTCATCAAGCCACCCAATAGTGATATAATTTACTTAGTCATCTGAAACTGCCAATGCTGCTGAAGAATTTTTACCTTCCTTCCAGAACTGAACCGTGACCTCACATATGTAAATCCCAACTCTGCACAACATACATCGTACGCCATGCCATCCTATGATAATATGAGAGCTTCATGATCCCTTCCGAGCCACAAATAACTATGTATCCTATTTAGAAGCAAAATCACTATATATTACCTACACCTCACGCCAGTAGAAAATAGGCATCTCTAACCGTGGTAGAAACCATTAAGAACTATCTGAATCCCATTTTTACAACACCAAACCGTCAGGACTGAATCCTTCTAACTCAACCAAAAGCTACGCAGGTCACCAAAACCCAAGAGCATTGCTAAGAAACACCTGTAAAAACTCATTACCTAATGAACACCCAACGAACTAATTATATCCCTTACTATGCCGATCCGACCTACTACCATCTTGTCCTATATATCCAAGTTCCTTCTGACTTACCTTTGAATTGGTACTTCTCCTTGCCATAATACTACAATTCTCAACCCAAACTCACCAAACGAGACCTAAGCATAAACCAATGCCTACCCCTGAGACATCAGAATAAGCGGTATAAAAACCTGAAGCTGATGGCAGAACTAAAATTGGAGTTGCGACGAAAGAAATCTTGAGCTTATGAAAGCCTTACCCACACTCGTCTAACAACATGGATACCCTCACTGGACACCACTTGTCCCAAGAATGCTACTGAACTGAGCCTGAAAATTCACACTTGGAGAACTTTGCATAAAGCTTCTCCTCCATCAATCTCTATGATACCGTTCTCAAATACTGAGTATGCTACCCCTGGCTACGCGTGTACGCCAGGACCCCATCAATGCATACAATAACAAAGGAGTGCTAATACGACTGGAATACACCGCTAATTAAATACATGGGCGCTACTGGAGCATTGGCTAGCCCACAGAAATCAACAGAAACTCATAACACAACAAAAGGATCTGCTTCACTCCACAACTGAACAACATAAGAGGTCTTCCCATATACTCACGACTCGAGGTCATGTGCCAACTCTAGACATAAGTCAACACTCATTTGTTATTGGTACATATCCAACCCATTTGTGATAATCAAACAATATGAACACATATCACCCTCAAATTACACTCACCACATAGACATCTAGTCACAAAGTCCCGTCAATAAGGACACCAACGGACATATAAGTCCCCAAATGCATGGCTCACACAATCAAAATCTTAGCACTCAAGCCACATAATGAATCCGGCCTCATGTTCTCCGGAGTGGTCCATTATCAACATGCTAACATCACATCTCATCCATGGAAGTCACAAGCCGTTGATGCAAAGCGGATACCAAGCGCTCATGTTCGTGTTCAAATACATGGAAGGGATTCAAGAGTTACACCATCGGCTGAATAAAATTAATTTGCATGACAAGAATTAAAAAATGTGAGATTTTCCTAAGGGTTCTGCAGCCTCTCGAAGATAAGTATAGACGTCTCCGTACCGATCTGCAAGACTCTACTAAACCTGCTCATGATCGATGAGTCTTATGTAACCCTGCGCTCTGATACCAACTTGTCACGACTCCAAATCCTACACCGGCCGTGATGGCGCCTATCATGGAACTAGGCTAGCAAATAATCACATAATTGCAGTTTATTTCAAAAGTCCCAAACATTTTAAACATTTCATAAAAGTGTATAGAATTACTGAATCCACTAGGCAAAATAAACAGTTAAAAGTCTAAACCATCCCCAAAATCCGGAGTCAACATGTCATGATAATCTAAGAAATATACCATAAAGTCTACTATTATAATACAAAACCTCCGAACGAATCACTAGGTATCACATAAGAAGGGAGAATAGAGATGCTACGGACGCTGAACAACTGCCTCTATGTCCCGAACTCCGACTCCGCACGGAATAGATGGCTAGCGCTCGATATCAGCACCTGTATCTGCACACAGGGGTGCAGGGAGTAATGTGTGTATGCCAACTTAGTAGTAATGAAGATAAATCAAGTCTAAGCGGAAAGAAACACATAAAAATCGAATGATCAGTTAACAATATGCACAACATTTCTTTTCAACAATATATACATATATATATGTATGACATCAACATGCCTTAAAAGCCAACTTCAGTAAAATCCTTTGAAAAATATGTTTTCCAACAATTTTCGAAATAAAAATGCCTGAGGAATTTAATGTAAAATGAAATAAGTCATAAGTAGCTATTTGGGACAAAAAAACATTAATCATCAATCGCCCCTCGGGCAGAACAACACTCGGCATACCTCACACTCACACAGTATCAGCCCATCAGGAAACCTCACTGTAACTCGTGCCTCCTAATCACTCAAAACTTGGCACTCGACACTCAGCACTCGCACTCGCACTCAGTAAGTACCTGTGCTCATTACGGGTGTGTACAGACTACGGACCGGCTCCTTTAGCCCAAGCGCTAATATAAAGCCACCTCGTCGCGTATCATATCCTCACAAATCAAGCCCTTGGCCTCACTAAGTCAGAAACTCTCAAAAGCCCCTCGGGCATATCGGTAAAACGGGGTACTCGACCCAAAATTATCATTTTTATATCTCAAAAATAGTGTAAATAAGGCTGAGTTTCGAAAACAGTTAAGAACAATATGACTGAGTGTAAATCATAAATCAACAGGGAGGAAATAGCAGTAAAAAGCCCCCAAGGTGTCTAAACAAGTCGGCACGAGGCCCCAAACATGTCTTATAGCCCAAATATATCACTAGTTTTGGAACACAATTTAACATATGGTTTAGAGTAAAATACACAACTAAGTAGTTTCCGCGGAGAGGACCAAGTCAAATCCAAGGTTAGTACGTCCCACATACTCGTCATCCGACATGTGCGTCATTCTAAAAACAGTGAGAAATATGAAGTACGGGGTTTCATACCCTCAGAAAAAGATTTATAACCATTACTTACCTCTAGCGGGCCCCAATACTAATCCGCGATGCTCTTGCCCCTATAATCGGCTCCCGATTGCTCCGAATCTAATCAAAACAAGATTAACATCATCAATATACGCTAAACGAACAAAACCCAATCGAAAACTATAAGTTTATACAAAATTCACGAAATTCAGCCAAACCCGAGCCCTGGGCCCATGTCTCAGAATTTGATAAAATTCAACTCACTATAATCCTCTTCCTCCAAGATTCTATAGATACCAAGAACACCAAAATCGGACCACAATTGCCTATTCAAATCATCGAAAGAATTTTCCAATTCTCATGCACCTAATCTCCCCAATTTTGGGTTTAAATTAAACAAGTTTCTGGTTTATTACTTAGAAAACGACATAGAAACGAGTTATGAAATTGAAAACCTTACCTCCAATTTAATCCCTTCAATTTCCTCTTCAAACCCTCTAAAAGAGCTCCTAACTCGTTTAATGATGGAGGAAAAATGAACTAATCTCGCAAAAATGGCCTTTTAAATCATTCTGCCCAGCACTATAATTCTCTTCAGTGTGGTCGCGACCCCAACCACGCGATTGCGATGCACAGCCCAGACCACTCTACTCGATCTCATACTAACAAACACGATCGTATAGAACAAACAATCCCACACACGCGCCTCAGAACCTCTACGCGATCGCTCATGGGGCCACGCGATCGCACTACTTCACCTGGCCAATCTTTGCGATGGCAATCCTTATTACGCAATCGCATAGAACAAATTTCTTGCCCCAAACATTTACTCTACGTGATTGCGGATGAATCCACACGATCGCGGTGAAGTAATCACTGCTGCTAAAACACCAGAAAAATAGTAGACTCCTTAAGACCAAAAATGCCTGTTTGAGCATCCGAAATACACCCGAGGCCTGCGGGACCTCAGCCACTCCTACCAACACACCCCATAACATCTATAAACTTAGTCGAGCCTTGGAAACACCAAAATCAACACAAAACACCAAAATTACATAAAATTCAAGACTATGAACTTTGAAACTTCTAAATTTTGCCAATGATGCCGAAACCAAACAAAATGACATTACGAACCTGTTCCAACTTCTGAAATTCCATTCCGACACCGATAGACAATTTTTCACTGCCGAACGGAAATCACCAAAAACTAACTTTCGCCAATTGAAGCCTAATTCTACACCGGACTTCAAAACATCATTCCGAACACACTCCCAAGTCCCAAATCACCTAACGAAGCTATCCGAGCCATAAAATCTACATCTCGAGGTCGTTTACCAATAAGTCAACCTTCTATTGGCTTTTCCAACTATTGAACCATGTGAAGAGACTAGTGTCTCATTTCTTTCAAGAAATCACTCCGAACCCGAGCCGACCAATCTAAAACAACATAATGAACCTGCACCACATATAATGAAGCAGAAACGGGGGAAACTGGGCTATTACTCTCGGAGCGACCGGCGGGTTCGTTACACAAACAAACCAACATCTCCGAGGATGCTCTAAGGTTGAGGCTACTTCCCTTCTCTCTATGGGGAAAGGCCTTGGATTTGTTAGAAAGATTGCCAAACCATTAAATCCATACATGGGATGAGTTGTAGGAAAAATTCATTGCCTGGGCATATAGATACTCTTCGGGATGAGATTATAGCATTCACGCAAGAACCTAGTGAGCCTTTGCACGAGATTTTGTAGAGGTATTGTACGATTGTAAAAGAGTGCCCGGACAATGATATGACTGAGGCCTTGATTCAACAAAACCTTCTACAGGGGGATTAATACTACAAATCAATGCATGGTTAACCAACATACCAGTGCAAATTTCATGACAACACCATATGCCGAAGCACGTGAAATCGTAAATGAAATAGCGGATACTTCATCGGCATGGCAAAGTAGAGATAGTGTTCCTCAAGGTGTTCCAAATGTTATTCAACTAGTCAATGAATTTCATGATCATGGGGAAGCAATTGCCGAGTTTACGAACACAATAAATTAATTAGCGAAATATCAACTTCAACAAGTTCAAGGTCCTAAGCAAGTGAATTCAATGGAAGGTGTGAATATGATGGTGAATAAAATAAGGCAAAAGGTTCAACAAGTGCAAAACTGTATGGAACAATTTGTGCAAGATGACAGTGGGTTTGACCAAGACGAATCATACAATGAGCAAGCGGAAGAAGTGAAATATGTGAACAAATATCAAGGGTAAAGAAACAATTCTCAAGGCCCGAGTCAACAACAATGGCGTTCTCAAGGAAATTATGGAAATGGAACAATCAAAACGTCCAAGGAAATTGAAGTGGTGGTAACAACAATCAAGGTAATTGGTTAATAACAATAATCAAGGCAATTGGAATAATCAATGCAACCAACGGAATTGGGGTGGCAACAATCAAGGTTCTTGGGGAGGCAACAACCAAGGGGATTGGAATAATAACCAAGGGAATCGAGGGTCAGGCTTTCAAAGGCCCTCGATGAATCAACAACAAAGAAACCGACCTCCTTATCTGTCTCATGGGTCTAGCTCTTCCAATAATGAAATGGGACGGATTGAAAATATGTTCAAGAAGATGATGGAGAAAAATGTCGACTCTGATGCTCAACTAGCCTCTCACAACACTTCAATCTGAAATTTTGAGGTTCAATTTAGGAAAATCTAGGAAATTTTAAACACTCGTCCTAAGGAGGCAGTACGTAGTGATACTGTGATGAACCCTAATGGTGGGTACAATGCGGGACATGCCATGGTCTAACAACACAGAGTTGAAAATGGGGAGGCAACCACCTCAAACCAAAGAAGAATTGTGGATAATGATGTAGTGATTCAAGAAGATGAAGTTCCAAGCAATATGGTTCAAGCTAATGAAAAAGTAATAATTGATATTGATGTAAGTGTGGAGGAGACCCAAGAAGAAGTGAACCCATCTAGGGAACACATGATTGACATACCGGAACCAGTAGTGCCAAAAGCCAAGACACCAATGCCAAGGCCTCCTGTTCCATACCCTCTAAGGCTCTCCAAGTAAAATAGCGAGAACCAATTAAAGAAGTTTATTGACGTGATGAAGAGCTTATCCATTAATTTACCAATGGTTGAGGCGTTGGAACAAATGCCTCGCTATGCAAAGTTCACTAAGGATTTGGTGACAAAGAAAAGATCAATGAATTGTGAGACTATCAAGATGATACATCAAGTGAGCGCTATTGTCCACTCAATAGCTCCGAAATTTGAAGATCCCAGCGCGTTCACAATCGCTTGAACTATTGGGAGCGACGACATTGCCAAAGCTCTATGTGATTTACTGTAAGTAACAACTTCATGGCCTATTCGGTGTTTAAAACTTTGGGAATTGGGCAACCAAGACCCACATTTACGAGGTTGCAAATGGCAGATCGTACTATGAAAAGACCATTGTATCACGCCCTGAACCTGGGGCACGAGACCGGCACCCGGTGCCTCATCTATCCTTGCGTATCAAATTGCGACTAAGGGACTCTGAACAAATAATGTCATTCTTTGTCCATGAGGCCACATATTGCAAGAAAATTAGCGAAGCCAGATATAAAACTGATCAAAAACTACCACTATCTAAACATCAATATAAAGCGGGGGCCGCCAAGGCCATCATAGCTACTACAACTGACAAACCAACATAATATACATACAAGGCCTACAAGCCCAACATACTGTACTAACTGACAGGAAATGTCTACGAACATCTACTGATGGATAAACCGTGATCGGAACAGGGCCCCGACCTACCCATAACCTATATAAATATATATACAGGGTGTAAAAAATAATCTAGACCCGGATACTCCAAAGGATGTGGAACTTACTGATAAATCTGAACTCGGGCAACACCTACTGGGGGGGGGGGGGGGGGGGGTATACTTATCTGTCTATCTGAACCTGCACGCATGTAATGCAACGTCCCCAAAAAAAGGGATGTCAGTACGAAATAATGTACCGAGTATACAAGGCAATAATATAACTGAAAGCCAAAACTGAACTGGTAATATAATAACTGGAAGTAACTGGAAGTCAATGATAATCTGAAGATATTCTTACCTACTGATACTGACTCAGCTCTCTCAATATAGTAAGTAAATAGTTGGTCGGCCCTATAAGGCTCGGTATATAAAACTGCTCTCCCGTAGTAGGCTCGCTCATAGGCGCTCGGCCATACTAGGCTCGCTCGTAGGCGCTCGGCCCCAGTAAGCTCGGTATATAACCTACCATCTGATCAGAGGTTGCCCAATAGGGGCCTGCCCATCGACTATAGCTCGATGGTAATGAAAATACTATAATACCGTATATATAGGCTCTTTGCTTTCTTGCCTGGAACAAGACAATACTCAATCGAATATGAAGTCCCAATAAGGAGAATACTGTAATGTACAAGATTAGGAAAATATACATAAATTTTGGAATATTAATTTCTCTTTTATGTGTCGTTATCAAACACATGTAGTCACTAGATCATGCCAAAAATGAAAGTAAGGTTTAGCCTTAATATACCTGGTGTAGGGAAAAATCCGTATGATATTCTTGGAAAGGGTTGCACTGTACTCCTGTAGAATAAGAAACTCTTACGTTGCTAAGGTGTTAAGAATTCTCGTTGGTATTTTTTTGTTTCAAGAAATTGTGTCGAAATCTCGTTTGATTGAGGTTAACATCTGTTTTGCAAGGTTTTAATTAGGAAGAAAGTTATAAGATTTCTTACCTGGTTATTTTAAGGCCAAATTAAGCCAAACTTCTAAATGTCTTTACGTAAGTGTCATGTGTATATTACTTAAGATAGCCACCTTTCAATCAAGATGGTAAGTCACATAAGTGTTGTGTGTGTATTACTTAAGACAAAACCTTTCAATCAAGATGGTGAGTCACTTAATTAGAATGTGGGTCTGCAACATAATGTCATTTAATCCTTATCCAATATATATACCTAATTAATTAGGTAATATCCTATTACCTAATAATTAATCAATTACCCACATAATTAAGAATTATATAAACTCACTTAAAATACTACTCACTTCTAACATACCTTGTACACCTTACTATCATGGTCATATAGTACCTTATATGGCACTAGTCCATAAATATCGGGTAATATCGCTCGGACCAGATTTTATTACAAATCAACAAACTTCAATGAAACTCATTTTCTTTGATTCATTTACCTTTTATCTTTCATGGAACATAATTATTTATTGTTACAAATAACATAATTGCTTATAATCTCAAGAAAATGTAATCCCCGAGTCTACTTTAATCAACTGAAGACGAAACTTTAATTTACGAAATGCGAGATGTAACATCCTTCCCCTCCTAGAAATAGTCGTCCTCGAATGTTCAATTCCCTGGGATCAATGTAAACTTTGGCAGAGTCGCCTTGTAATAGTACTACTGTCAACCCTTTCTGTAGAACTCAATAATTAATGCCACTTAGGACCACATTCGTCAATAACGACAATATCCTCACACGACCAATGATAATAACTAACAAAAGAATCCATATAGGTACCTAAGGCTGTGATGTCTTAGTTGAATCCTTCTCTAGAAGGGGAAATAACTGAGGATATCTATACTTCATGTCTTCTTTGGCTTCCCATTTAACTTCTTCCACATTATTGTTTCTCCAAAGTACTTTCACTGAAGCTACGTCTTTAGTCGTCAATCTCCGAACCTGTCTGTCATTTATGGCAATGGGAATTTCTTCATATGATAGCTGCCCTGTGACCTGAACGTCATCAACTGACATGATTCATGAAGGACCTCCAATACATTTATGGAGCATAGACACATGAAAGAATATATGTACATACTCCAAGTCCAAAGGCAAGCTAACTCATATGCTACCTTGCCTACCTTGCGTATTATCCCATATGATTCAATGTACCGAGGGCTAAGTTTTCATTTCTTACCGAACCTCATAACACCTTTCATTGGTGATACCTTTAGGAATACCCAGTCGTCAACCTAAAACTCCACGTCTCGCCGTCGATTATCCGCATAAGACTTCTGACGGCTTTGAGCTACTAATAGCCTAACTGTATAAGCTTAATTTTCTCGATTAGCTGTTGTACCAATTCTGGTCGTACTAATATAGTTTCCCCCAACATAAAACCAACATATAGGCGACCTATGCTTCTATACATAAAGAGCTTCATATGGAGACATATTAATACTGGAATGGTAGCTACTGTTAGATGCAAACTCAATAACCGACAGATAATCATCCCAGCTACCCAGGAACTCTATCACACAAGCCCGTAACATATCCTCAAGTGTTTGAATAGTACGCTCAGCCTATCCGTATGTCTTGGTATGAAATGCTATACTAAGACTTACCTGATTCCCCAAACCTTTTTGTAAGTCCTCCAGAAGTTAACTGTAAATTGAACTCTTCTATCCGAGCTAATAGATACAGGGACACCATGCAGTTGTACTATCTCCTTAATATAAAGCCTTGCATAATCCTCTGCAGAGCATGCAGTCCTAACGGGCAAAATATGGGCTAATTTTTGTAAGCCTATCAACAACCATGCATATAGAATCGAACTTACACTGCGTACGAGGTAAGCCTATGATGAAATCCATATTGATCACTTCCCATTTCCAAGTCGAAATCTCCATATCTTGTAATAATCCACTAGGTATTTGATGCTAAAAAACATAACTTGCTGATGGTGAGAGCACTAAGAAACAACCTCCACTATATCCTTTTTCATTCCGTCCCACCAATATACTTCCCTGATATCATTATACATCATTGTTGCTCCTGGATGGATAGAATAACGAGAATAATGAGTTTTTCCCATAACCCCACGACGCATCCCTGCAACATTAGGAAAACATAATCGTTCTCGATATGTGAGGATCCCATCTTTTATAATCTCAAAAAGTGTCTTCTCCTTCTGAGGGGGTGGTATCCCCATACTGAACTAAAATCTGTAAATATGACAGGCTACCTGTACATCTACAGCTGAGGACGTCAGCTACTACGTTCACCTTTCTTTCGCTTGAAGATATACTGGAGGCTCTTATGATCCGCATAGATATCAACGTAAATATCATACAAGTAGTACCTCTATATCTTTAGTACATGAATCACCGCGGCTAAGTTCTTTCTTAGTTTTCTAGAAGCATAAGCTACAACCTTACCATGTTGCATTAGTACAAAGCCCAATCCAATGCCCGAAATGTCACAATATATAACATAACCATCGGTCCCTTCTGGGAGCGTTAGAACCGGTGCTGAAGTTAATATCTCCTTCAATGCCTGGAAACTGCGTTCGCAAGCATCAATCCATTAAAACATAGCTCCCGTATGATTTAACTTACATAGGTAATCTAATATTTTACTATTCATGAAATTCCCCTTTTCGAAGGCCCAAACTTCATTCTTTATCTATCACAATTACGCCCTTATTCCACTACCAGGGAAGCATTCTATCTCTTATAAATGTTACTAGTCTTAGACTCTTTTGAGTTCATTCCGGCTATACTGAGTTTTCTATAAATTAGAGAAACCATCACCTCTCTTATTTTCATGAGCTTAATATTATCCATTCTTGCCACCTTTTCACTCACCTTTTCTCATCCTTACTCCTGCCTTTGTAAAAAGTTGTCGTTGTACCATACTTTAGCTTACGACCTACACATATCTATTTATACTTATTCGCAACCTTCCTTCAGCTTCCTTGCACTATGGATTACCTTATGTTATTCTGGAACATCAAGTGAGACATCACATACCAAGCGAGACATCAAAGGTGCTAAAAGAGAAGAAAATTCCTTTACAAGTTTCCTGTAATAACCCGCCCAATAGAGTAAGCTATGAACCTCCGTCGGTGTCGTGGGTCTAGGTTAAGTCTTTACTGCCTCAATCTTTTGTGTATTAACCTGAATACCTTCACCTGAAATAATATTCCCAAGGAAAGCAACATAATTCAACTAGAATCTAAATTTAGAGAATTTTGCATGTAACTTCCCTTTTTGTAAAACTTTCAGCACATTATGCAAATGACCTGCGTGCTTAGTCTCTTAACGAGATTACACAAATATATCATCAAATAATACAATCACGAATAGATCTAGAAAGGGTCTGAACACTCTATTCATCAAGTTCATGAACACTGCTGGGGCACTAGTCAAACCGAATGACATAACACGAAACTCAAAGTGCCCATATCTGGTCCTGAATGCTATTTTCGGAATATCTTTCTCCTTAAGCCTTACCTGATGGTACCCGGACCTCATGTCTATCTTCGAGAAATACTTGGAACCTTGCAACTGATCAAATAAATCATCAATCCTCGGTAGGGGTACTTATTCTTTAGTGTCACCTTATTCAACTGTCTATAATCAAAACACATCCGCAAGGAACCATCTTTCTTCCTCACAAATAACACATGTGATCCCCATGGTGATGTATTAGGTGTGATAAAGCCTTTTTCAAGCTGGTCCCTTAGTTGTTCCTTCAACGGTTTTTTTATAAGCTCTGCGGGTGCCATTATGTAGGGAGGATTAGATATTGGTTGAGTAGCTGATAGTAGGTTAATAGAAAACTTAATTTATCACTCCGGTGGAAGACCTGGAAGCTTATAAAAAAAACATCGGAAAACTCATTAACCATAGGGATAGATTGAACGGTTGGTGACTCTACTTTCACAGTATTTACCCAAACTAAGTGATAATCATAACCTTTTCTGATCATCTTCCTTGCCTTAAGACATGAAATAAATCAACCTATCGACGATGCCGTATTACCTGTATAATCTAATAACATGCTCTCCTAAAAATTAGAATCGAACCACCTTTGATCTTCAATCAACGTTACAATAACAAGAAGACAACCAATCCATACCAATTATAACATAATATTTCCCAACCATGCGCCAGATACCTTATCCTTATTTGTTATGAAACTTATCACAGGCCACTACGGGCACATCTATACATATACATAATAATATTAGGCTTAACTTGCATAACTCATTCAAAAAAGGTTTATATGGACACATAAGGGTGAAAAAGTCATAGAGATGTCACACCTAAAACTATATACAGGATATTGTTTGTAAAACCTCTAAGAAACCATTACCCTAATATATAAACGTCGGGAAAGGGCTCCCGACGTCCTCATAAAGCAACCTAACATATTCAGAACCCTGACTTGGTAATACTCTAAGAAGAAGAGGAATTAACCATCAAAAAGCCGATATCCGAAGGAAGTCTACAGTAGAGGCTCCTTGCCTCGTCCTATAGAGAGCCTCGATCAGACATACTTCGAAGCGGAATCTTCATATCCTTTTCAGTTGCCTTCCTCATCTTGGCCCGACTACTATCCTCTTCCTCCCCATATCCCATAACATACATATATGAACCTTAATTGACGGACTCCCAAGACTGTGGACTATCAGGAAGCTCAGAAGAGCTGGTGTCCGCAAATATACTAACATATTTCAGAGTCTAAGGGGAACCTGGTTGTGCCAATCCGTGCACCACTCTACTCATACCCTGATAAACGGGCTGTGATAATTAAATAAAGGGCCTTGGTGAGGTTGGAACTCCTCTCACCCCATCTGCTACTGAAGTGATTGAAACAGCTCAAACAGATGACTCATATGGATCCTCGATGGATCCTCCTCAATAGAACCCATGATCTTCGATGGGTCTGACTCCACAGTATAACTTATATATCTTTCTAACCCTTTAATGGCCTTTTGACCTGTGCTAGCGGCTTGCCCCTGTCGTCTAGTTGTAATAGGCATCACAAAAAACATAAATAAGGTAAAGATTAGGAGTGGACAGTTATGTCTTAGTTCTATCGCACAATCTGGATTAGAAAGAAGTGTGGTGCACAAAAAACCTATGAACAAGACTCTACGAGACATGACATGTAGACTCCCTAGGACAGAACTGCTCTGACACCACTTTTGTCATGCGCCAAACCTGGGGGCAAGACCGGCACCCGATGCCTCATCTATCCTTACGTATCAACTTGCGACTAAGGGACTCTGATCATATAATGTCATTCCTTGGCCATGAGGCCACGTATTTCGAGACAATTTGCGAAGTGAAGTATAAAATTAAACAAAAACTATCAATGATAAACCAATATAATATACATACAAGTCCTACAAGGCACACATACTGCACTAACTAACAGGAAATTTCTACAAGTCTCTAGTGATGGATGTCCCGTGATAGGAACAGGGCCCCGACCTACGCATAACCTATATACATATATATATAAATAGAGGGTGGGTCTTACCGATATAGTTGAACTCGAGCAACACCTACTTAGGGGGGGGGGGGGGGGGGGGGTCTACCTGTTTATCTATCTAAACCTGCACGTATTTAATGCAGCATCCCAGAAAAAAGGGACAGCAGTACGAAATAAAGGTAAGGTTTAGCCTTCACATAGCTGGATTAGGGAAAAATCCATATGATATTCTTGGAAAAGGTTGCACCGTACTCCTTTAGAATCGCAAAATCTCATGTTGCTAAGGTGTTAAGAGTTCTCGTTATAGTTTTTTTGTTTCAAGAAATTGTGTTGAAATCTCATTGGATTGAGGTTGACATCTGTCGCAAGGCTTGAATTTGAAAAAAAGTTATAAAATTCTTTCTTGGTTATTTTAAGGCCAAATGAAGCCAAACTTCTAAATGTCTTTACATAACTGTCTTGTGTATATTACTTAAGATGGCCACTTTTCAATTTAGATGGTGAGTCACGTATGTGTCATGTGTATATTACTTAAGATGGCCACCTTTCAATCAATACGGGGAGTCACTTAATTAGAATGGGGTGCTACCACGTCATGCCATTTAATCCTTATCCAATATATATCCCTAATTAATTAGGTAATATCCCATTACCCAATAATTAACCAATTACTCACATAATTAAGAATTATCTCAACTCACTTAAAATACTACTCACCTTTAACATACCTTGTACACCTTAATATCATGTTCATGTAGTACCTTTTATGGCACTAGTCCATAAATACCAGGTATTATAGCTCGGACCATATTTTATCCCAAATTAATAACCTTCAATGAAACTCATTTTCTTTGATTTGTTTACCCTTTATCTTTCACGGGACGTACTTATTGCTTGTTTTAAATAACATAAATTCTTATAATCTCAAGAAAATCTCATCCTCGAGTCTACGTCAATTAATTGAAGACGAAACTCTAATCGTACAAAATGCGAAGTTTGTACGAAGTGGACTATGAGGTGCCTATTATCTTGGGTAGACATTTCATTCTAGGTGGAAGGATCTTGTTGATGTGGAAGTCAGTGAGTTCACCTTCCAGGTGGGCGATGAAAAGGTGGTGGTCCATGTGTTCAAATCTATGAGGCAACCAAAGAGGAATGAAGTTTGTTCGTTTGTGGATATAGTGATCGAAGTGATTGTTGATGATTTTAGTGTCGTGATAAATGTTGAATATACTTTGGAAGTCTAATCATGATGATGATGAGAAGGAAGACTATGTGGAATGTGTTAATGCATTGCAAGGAATGAAGTCGTACACTTATGAACCCGAAAAATTGTCCTTAGATCTTGAGAACTGGAAGACTCCTCCAACAAAGCCCTCAATCAAGGAGACTCCCACTCTGGAGTTAAAGCCATTGCCTCCACATCTCAGGTATGAGTTTCTTGGCCCATGTTCTACTTTACCGGTTATTATTTCCTCTTCATTGACTAACGTGTAGGTAGATTCAGCTTTGGCGGTGCTCCAAAAATGGAAGAAATCTATAGGATGGACATTGGCGGATATTCAGGGTATAAGCCTCACCTTTTGCATGCACAAGATTATTTTGGATGAGGATGACAGACCCTCTGCTGATCATCAAAGGAGATTAAATGAACCAAAGCAAGAAGTGGTGAATAAGCAAATCATAAAATGGTTGGATGTCGGGGTTGTTTATCCTGTTTTCGATAGCTTATGGACTTCTCCGGTGCAATGTGTCCCAAAGAAAGGGGGCATGTTTGTGGTAACAAATTACAAGAACGAATTGATTCCCACAGGGACAGTCACGGGGTGGAGAATGTGCATGGACTATAGGAAGCTCAACAAATTCACTTGAAAAGATAATTTCCCGCTTCCATTTCCTGATCAAATGCTTGATAGGTTGGCCGGACGAGCTTTATGTGGTTTCTTTGATGGATATTCAGGCTACAATCAAATTTTTATTGCTCCTGAGGACCAAAAGAAGACTACTTTCACTTGTCCCTATGGTACTTTCGTATTCTCATGGATGCCATCTGGGTTATGTAATGCACCGATGACTTTTCAATGGTGTATGATGGCCATCTTCACCGATATGGTGGAGGACTTTCTTGACGTCTTCATGGATTACTTTTCCATGGTTAGGAATTCTTTTGATGAGTGCTTGGACAACTTAGACAAGGTATTGGCAAGACGTGAGGAAATAAACTTTGTTTTGAATTGGGAGAAATTTTACTTCATGGTTGAGGAAGGCATTGTCCTCGGTCACCAAATTTCAAATCATGGTATTGAGGCTGACAAGGCGAAAATTGAGGTGATCTCCAAACTCCCACCCCTACGTCGGCGAAGGAAGTGAGGGGCTTCTTGGGCCAAGCAGGGTTCTATCACCGATTTATAAAGGACTTTTCTAAGATGGTAAACCCCTTCTGTAAGCTTCTGGAAAAGGATGCCAAGTTCCATTTCAACGAGGATTGTATGAAGGCATTCGAATTGCCCATGTTCAGATTGAAGACTACTCCTATTATCACCACACCGAGTTGGAGCTTGCCTTTTGAGCTCATGTGTGACGCAAGTGATGTAGCGGTTGGAGCAGTGTTGGGGAAACGTATCGAAAAAACCTTCCATTTTGTCTACTATATTAGTAAGACCCTTAATGATGCCCAAGTCAACTACACAGTGACCAAAAAAGAGCTATTTGCTATTGTCTTTTCTATGTAGAATTTCCGCTGTACCTTGATGGGTACAAAGGTGATTGTCCACACCTATCATGCGGTGCTCTCATATTTTATGAGGAAGAAAGATTCTAAGGCAAGACTGATGTGGTGGGTGCTTCTACTGCAAAAGATTGAATTATAGATTCAAGACCTCAATGGAAGTGAAAAAGAAGTGCGGACCACTTGTCTCGTTTGGAGGAGAAGGTGAGGCCACATGACGTCCTTGAGATAACTGATTCATTCCTCGGTGAGCAACTTCTAGCCATTTCAATGACCGGGATGCCACGGTTCGCCGACTTAGCCAATTATCTTGTGAGTGGTATTGTACCGAATGAGTTATTTCAAACCAAAGTAAGAAGCTCAAATGGGATTTCCTTGGCTATTATTGGGATGAGCGGTATCTCTTCCGAATTTGTACAAATGGTGTGATTCAACAATGTGTACCGGAGGAGGAACAAGTGGGAATTCTCGAGGTTTGCCACTCTTTCACCATATGGTGATCACCACGGTGGAGCTAGAATGACAAAAAAGTGTTGAGTTGTAGATTCTAATGGACTACTCTTTACAAGGACGCTAGCGATCTAGTCAAGTGTTGTGATGAATATCAAAGGTCAGGTGCGATATCTAAGGAAAATAAGATGCCCATCACCACTATCTTGGAGATTGACATTATTGATGTGTGGTGCATTAATTTTATTGGTCCGTACGTGAGATCTTGTGGGAACGCTTACATTTTGGTAGCTGTGGATTATGTGTCAAAGTAGGTTGAAGCCGTGACTTTACCCAAAAATGAAGCTCGAAGTGTGGTGGCATTTTTAAAAAAGAACATATTCACGAGATTCGATACTCCAAGGGATATTATTAGTGATGGGGGATCGCACTTTTGCAACAAAGATTTTGATACCTTACTCACAAAGTATGGTGTCACTCACAAAGTGGCGACCCTCTATGATCCTCAAGCAAGCAGGCAAGTGGAAGTCTCCAACCGGGAGATCAAGAGTATTTTGTAAAAGATAGTGAATGCCCATCAGACGGGTTGGTCAAAGAAACTTGATGATGCTCTTTTGTCTTAGGGGACGGATTACAAAATATCAATTTTATGTCTGTATACCAGTTAGTGCTCATGAAATCCCGTCTCCTTCTGATGGAACTTTAACACAAGGCTATGTGGGCATTGAAGAAAATCTTGAATGGTATGTCGCGACCAACTTAAGGGTGGCACAATTGAATAAACTCGATGAATTTTGGTACTATGCTTATACAAGTTCGTCCTTATACAAGGAGTAGATGAGTATCTTCATGACATGTACATCCGAAAGAATGAGTTCAAAGCAGGTGATCTTGAGCTATTGTTCAATTTTCAGTTGCAGATGTTTCCGGGAAAGTTGTAATCCAAGTGGAATGGTCCATTTGAGGTTGTGCATGTGACATGGTGCATTATAATTGAAGAAAAAAAATTATGAAGTGTTTAGAGTCATTAGTCACTGGGTGAAACATTATCTTGGTAAAGTTGATGATGGCCTCGTCGTGGAATTAATTTATTTCAAGTGATTGATGGTAATCTGCATTGTGCCGCGACGTTAAATCAAGCGCTTTTTGGGAGGCAACCTATGTTTATTTTCATTTATTATTTTAATCCTTTTTGGATAGGTTTTGTATTGAGATAACTAGTATTGAAGTGATTGGCAGGAATGGAGGTGCATTACAGGTACTGTGCACGAAAAAATAGGCCAAGTGTTGAAAAATTGCGGACCGCACAATTGGGAAAGCAACCGCATAGAAGACTCTGTGGCCGAATAATTCTTTGTGTGGTCGCATAGCTGGAGACCCAAAAATGTGAACTGTTTGAAGTTTTGAGATATAGAGAATAGGACATTGTGTAGCTGCGCACAAAAATTTTTGGGCCACACAAACTTCTGCGGCCGAGCTCACTTTTGTGCGGACCGCAGAATATCAGCACGTTCCAGGTAAAGAGTGCGGACCACACTCAAAATTGTGTGGCCGCACTCAGCTCAATTTTTTACCGACTTGGTCAACCTATAAATAGGTCCTCTAAGCACTATTCATAACTTTTCACTCTCTGAGTTCTTGAGACTTGAGAAAACATAGTGCACCACAAAATAGTTCATACTTCACATTCATTCCATCAAGTTTAGATTCTCACCTGCATCCTTCATTACTCGTGTGTTCAATCCATGTTAGTTTTTTCAACTTTTGTTAGTTTTGGTTCTTGATTAGTATAGTTATTTCTAGTCCTAAAATGTCAAAATGTTATTCATGTGTGATTAAAATCATGTGGGTTATGTCATGTGTACATTAGGAACTGGTAGATCATTAATCATGTTTATTTTGCAAATACCATGTCTAATTTGTGCAAAAATTGGCAAAACCTAAACTCGGTGCCGTGTAATTTAAAATTCTACAGCCGCACACAAAACTGTGCGGTCCTCATATTGTTAATTAGGGCAAATATGTTTCATGAAAAGTCCCCACCGCACTCAACATTGTGCGGTCCGCGGAAAATCTATGCAGCTGCAGAAAAATGTGTGCGGCTGCACATTGGAACTTTAGAGAACCAGTGTTCTCCACTTGGGATTGTGGGTCCGCACTCAAAATTTTGTAGTCTGCACTTCACGATATGCGATCGCACTTTGAACCTGTGCAGTCTGCACATGGCAGTTTGCAGCCACACCCAAAATTATGTGGTCCACATTGTCTCTTCTGTAGACTATTTTCTATCAACGGTCATGCAACTGTTTCAAACTCTAACTGACTTATGTCCCTTGTATTGAAGACAATGGTTCGATTACATGTAGAGGTGATACATCTAAAGGGAGAGGTGATCCCTCTTTAGGCCGAGGAAAGGGCACTCACCCATTGGGAGTTCAATCAAAAACCATCGCCAAAACGCCAACTATTGGGTGAGGTAGGGCCACACAGTCCTCAAAATATAGTTCATATGCCTCATATAGGGAAGCCTGTAGGGGTCATTCAGCAGAGGTACAACCTGAGGCCCAGTCTCAACTACCACAAACCACTGAGAGATATCAATGGCCCAACGAACCCTCCACTACAACAAGTTCTTCTAAGGGTTCCAATGCCAATAGGCAAGGTTCAGAGCCCTCCTCTACACCTACTCCTCCTACACTAGTTGCAGTTGATAATAATGATGATGTCCCTGATGATGGCAGAGAAGGTGACACTCGAGTAGGCGACCTAGAGAGGTCGAAGAAAAAGGAGCATGGGAGGATAGATTTGTGAGTTTGATGGATTTCACAAGGTTCCGAGAGTTGTGGGCCAAAAAATTGCTCACACTTGAGCAACAGTTCTTAATGAAGGATTAGATAAATACAATTGAAATCTCCTTCGATAGTTCTTGGAGCGAAAGGGGTGGTTGTGGTTCACCCAAAGTGTCATCGATGCAATAAGCACCTTGTACGGGAGTTCTATGCCAATGTGGCTCACATAAAGAAGGGCACCAAAATAACAAAGGTGAGAAATTTGAAAGTCTGATTCGACCCCTGCACTTTGAACTCTTACTTAGGCTTTGAGGAAGTAGAGGAAATCAAATATTTGGAGAATCTTGCTACGGTTGATGCAGCTCGCCCCTGGTTAGCAGAGATTTTGGCTCCTCCAGGACCACCACCACCATGGATCACAACAGAGGTTCCTATCTTACGGGCCACCCTAAATTTTGAAGCAAAAGGGTGGCAAACCTCTTTATGCTGCCGTATTGACAAAAGTAGGAATTAGAACAATCTCCCACTCCCCCAAGTAGTTTTGGTGGCATCTATTATAGACGGGAACCAAATCAATATGGGTGCCATCATGTCGGCCAAGATGACAATGGCTGTCCGAAAAGGTGAAAGTTCCAACCCATATCACAACACCCTTACTGAGTATTTCAACGATTCAAAGGTGGAGCCAAGGACTTTTGATACAAAAGTGAGCGCCAAGAAGCCCTTCTCATGGTAATCCCTGCAAGGTGTAGACAACCCCAAGTTCAAGAGTAAGGCCACTACCACCGTTTGTAAATTTGAGGAGCCATCAGTGGTGGGTACAAAGTGTGCTGCTGAGCTATCCATAGCAGAGGGGACTTCCACCAGGATAGCTGACATGCTACCACCTTCATCTTCTAGACCATCACCATCGATACCTGTGCTGGCCTCATCTACTTATCCATTCACTGCACTGCGAGTCTCCTAGACATTAGCGAGTCTCAACAACTGGATACAGACAACCACTTCTAAGCTGTCTGACATATCCAGTGTTGTTGCAACACAATCCTCTACTCCAGTGTTGTCCCTCTGTTACTTGAGGAAATATTGAAGAAGATTATGGAGAAACAGATAACCATTATGGATACATTGGTGTCTTATGGGAGAGCTACTGAGGAGTTGGGAAAATAGATAAAGAAGATGAGGAAATCCAGGCTTCAAATAAATTAATGGAGAGATTGAGAAAGGATGTGAAAGATATTGCAGCAGCGGGTGATTTGCCATTTGACCTACTAATGGAGAGTGATCCATCAGCGCCAGCAGACCCAGCAACACCATCAGCAAAGGCACCAGCTAGCCAGACCTTACTGCTCACACTGCCAAGGAGGTGCTTCAGATATTTGTCAACCCCGTTATTCCCTAGCCAGATGATGATGAGATCCAGTTGGAGGAGCCCGAGGGTGGTGATGCTGCCAGTCACCTTGAGACCACATAGGGAGTTTCATTTACTCTCTATCCTCCCTTATTTTGATTTTGCTAAGCATTGAGGACAATGCTTATTTTTATTCATGAGAGTTGTCTATTTTGATTTGATGACATTTGATGACATTGGCCTATAATAACTTTAATACTCTTCTTCTTTATATTTATTTTTCCTTTAATAATTTATATATTCCTCCCTCTATTTTGATGTATATAATCTATTCCCATCGGTTTGTATATTCATTTGCGTCACTTTTAGTAATTTATTTTATAGCTTCTTCATTTTGTTTTCTTAATAGTATGGCTTCTATGTTACTTTAATAGCTTCTTTTTGATTTTTTAGCTTCTTTTTATGTTTAAGTGAATAATAAGCCTTTAGTTTTCTTAATGCCATGGTTCTTTCCAAAGGTGGGCCTTGTGTGAACCGGGCGTGTCTTCCCAACGATGGATGGCGTGCCAACCTTCTTAAGGGATTGAGTCCATCTTGATGTTTGGTAGAAACATTAGTATTAATGAATAATAAGGGTCTAGCATGATTCACTTGGTACCATCACACTTAACTATGCGTTTATGATTAAAAACAAGTTTTTGGAAAGAAATGTCACTAGTTAGTGACCTTGTGACTCTTGTGTTAACTTAGGCAATCATCGGGTGGTTTAGTTGAACAATTAGCGATTTTCAATCTTGAATGCGGTTGTTGTGTGTCCTATACTCTATTATATTTAACAATCTGGTTGTGTGATAGATGAGGTATTTTGTTACAAGTCCAAGCACTTGTGCGAATGGTTTAGAACTTGCCCCAAATGTGTTTCTAGGCAAAATTCTAAGTTAACATGGCTTGAGAAGTGATTGTAGGCTCTTCTTGAGCCGTTTGAAACCTTCCATGGCCCACCAATGATATTATTTCTAGTCAACCCTTTTTATCCTAAAGCCTTTTTCATTTGATAGCCATGTTACATGCATCTACCCGTTTTATAGTGACCCTCTCTTGACACCCGAGCTTTCTTTAGAACTCATGAGAAACAAATGGCAAAAACATATGGTTGGGGGGAGACGAGTACTTTGAAGATGGTATCATGGCACTAAAAGTAAAATAAATGAAGTAGAGGAAAGGCAAACAAAAAGATAAAAAGAACAAAAGAATAACACAAAAAGAAAGTGAATGATGTGAAATGGTTGAAAAGATTCAAAAGAAAGTAAAAGTTTAAAGCATGGAGAAAACAAAGAAGGAGAGTAGGAATAGTATGACCAAGAACGAGGGGTGTCAAGTTTCTCTAGTTTCCCTAAGGAAAAAGAAAATGAATCAAAGAGTCGGCAAAGTATGAGCCAAAAAGAGAAAATGGAGTGCTAAAGGAAAGATGAATCAATTCCATTCAAATATTTCCCTCCTTAGTCCAAAAGCCTTCATTACCTGTCGAAAAAGCCCTACGTGATTTCAAGCCGAGTAAGCTTAGATTAGTGGTGATCTACATGAGTGGAAAGCATATGGTACTTAGAGACGGGGCTTCTGACGTTCTCTTGAGAGTGATGAGAAAACGTTTCTCAAGTCATTGAATTGAGTGCTACATTCGTGAGTGAGATGAGATTCCGGAGAGTATAGGATGAGGAGTTTGGGATTCATAGTGACCTACATGAAAGCACGAACTTCCTTGATGAATAAAGTAAACTCTTGATGCTCAAGTGTCACATTAGAGCTATTTGTGCTTTAACATTCAAAACATGTCCTTGTTGATAATTCATGAGTATGTGGGTAATTGTTGGTCCCAATTCATGTGTGTTTGATTCAACTTAGGACAGCTGAAATAATTGTTCTCTTGTGGAGGTGGGAATTACCTTAATTGCGTGAGGACAAGCAAAATCTTAAGTTTGGGGGAGTTGATACGTAGTGATTTTGACCACTTAGTGGCACTCTATTACTTTCGTTTTAGCTAAAAAATGCTTAAAGGTATTCTCGAAAACTAATGAATTGTGCTTCTTGTAAGAATATAAGGAACTGGTCCTAAGACATGAAAATCAACTCAAGAAGGAGTAAAATTTGACAAGGACCAAAACAAAGCAAAAAGGAGAAAATTGCAGACCGCATAATACTTTCTGCCGCCGTACACTATAGAGAACCACTATCAATATTCCTTCAAAAAGTGCGGACCGAACTATTATTGTGCAACCGCAGAAGACAATGTTTAGAGAGATGGCATCTTGGGTCCCCGAAGAAATACGGACAACACTATTATTGTGCTGCTGCAAAGTACAAAAGTGCGGCCCGCAAAAATATCCCATCTCCATCCCGAGTCTAAGAATGCAGCCACACTCACTATTGTGCGCTCCGCAAAATCAAAAGAAGTGCAGCCACACCCCAGTCTTGTGCGGCCGTAGAACTCCATCCTGTCAAGCCAACTTCAAAGTGCGGAGTGCACACATAATTATGCGGCCGCACAACCTCCGTAGAGGTAATTTTTTCCGATATTTTTAGCTGGGTATAAATCGATCTTTTTGTAAATTTAAGGTTAAGTTTTGAATAACTGAAAATAGATAGCTGTTTTTCTTTACTCTTTTGGGTAACTTTGTAATAGTTCATCATTTTAACATTATATTTTCTTCCCTAAATCATATATTAAGAGTTTAATCTTTGTTTCTTCAGTTTTATCCATGAGTAGCTAATTTCTTAGCTTGGGTTGTGACCCAATCCTCGTGTGGTGCCTAATGGGTGTTTAATTTAGATCTTGTTTGTGATTGGGTAAGTGATATTTAGCAAAGTTCTTGCTTGAATTTAAGAATTAATGGTTGCAAATATTCATTCATGCCTAATTGAACTAGTCTCGACGTGAGAAAGATAGACTAAGTCTAGGTAAACTTGGCTAACAAGGAATTGGGATGAAATAAAGAAATTGATAGCCCTAATTAAAGGGTCAAATCTAGAGATAGCAAGGCCCGACTTGAGCATCTATCACTAGTTTTGTGAATTACCCATCTGGACTTAAGAAGACCAAATTAGGCAACCCCGGCATAGTGATAGTCATAATATTGGCGTGACAATCCAAATAGAGTGATAAGGGGACAACTAATCTATACAAATAATAACCTCACTATCCACCATATCGGACAATAACAGATCAATTATAGTATCAAAATTATTAATAATAAAAACACAAAGCCAGTACATCCAATCAACTACTTTATAATCCCCAATCGGTGTGGACAAATAAACCAAAATGTCAGCAGAATCATGAGCAAACTCAAGTGCGTTGCAAAAAAATCTGAAGAAACATATGAATAAGTAGAACCCATATCAAACAAATACAAAGCATCTCTACGACATATTGAGATAATACGTGTGATGACTTCATAAGATGACTTGGCGTTATGTCTACCCGAAAATGCATAACTACGGGGCAGAGCCCTACCAACCTGTCCTCCTCCCCTAGGACGACCTCTAGCTCGCTAACCTCTATCTCAAGCTAGCGGACCCCCACATCTAGATGGTTGCACAGGTGGTGTGGCTATTAGTGTTGGCACCCTATTATGGCATCTGAAATCTTGGGTTAAACCTCTTGATATGACATGCATCTCTGCACTCAAGGCAACCCTTCGATTGATGTGGCTGGTGAATCTGAAGCTATCCCTGGCGACCCGAATAACCACTGTAAAAGCTCTGTAGATTCCTGAAGTACCATGAGAAACCTAGAGTGTTAACTAACCAACCTAATAGAATGGCCTCTACTTAACTTACACACTTGCCTCCGGACGAGGCACCATTGAAACCACTAACGATGAGGCCTTTTATAGGATGTCACCTCTCTTCCTAGCCACAAATGCACTCGATCATCCTAGCAATTTCAATTACTTAAGTGAATGAAGTCTTATTCTCGTTGTCTCTAGCCATTTGAAATCTAATACCATAAGAATGCCCTTATATGAACCTCCACACCTTCTCCCTCTCAGTAGGGATAAGCTACATTAAGAGACAAATCAACAAATCTCTATGAGTATTGGGTGATTATCGTACCACCCTACTGAAGGCGCTTAATCTTGCTGCGTAACTCATCCTTATAAGAATAAACTTCTCAAAGAAAAGATGTGAAAATTAATACCGAGTAAAAGGAGGCGATCCTACTACTCTGCCTATCTCATAGTCCTGTCCTATCATCTCTTGGCCGAATCATACAATTGAAAGAAAGTGAAACGAACTATACTAGAGTCAACTATCCCCAAATTACACGAGATCCCATGAAATTGGTCCAAGAACTCCTGGGCATCATCTGAAGGAGGACCGTTGAAGTCAGGAGGAAGCAGCTTCTGAATCCTATCCTTCCTCTTCAACTTACTAGTAATACTACTTGGGTCTGGTATCTATGAGCCATCTGCTATGGATTGCGAGTAGAATGAGTCTGAGCTCCTCCGCCGGCCTAAGAAATAGCTGGTTCCATGGGAAGTACACTTTCTTGAGCCATGCTTTGCATTAGTCCTGCCATATAGACCAAGGAATCCTGAAGCACTGGGGCGGCAATAAATTCCTCTACAACATTTGATGGTCCCTACTGGCTCAACCTGAATAGGAATCTGCCTATCTTTAAGAGCTATTTATGCTCATCTGATGCTTCTCTAGCATGAGTGTGAGTAGTTACAAGTGCTGGTACATGTGCCCCGAGATGGGATCTACATCTTCCCCTGGAATAGGCTATAACTTGGGGATTTGTATCATCATAAGCTACAGTTGAAGCACGTGTGTTCACCATCTTTGATGGAATATGAGAAGAAAGATTAAAACAGTAGCATCGAATAGATTTTCACAACTGAGATAGAAAGAAAGTGAACTTTTGTCAAGCCTTATAGCCTCTCGAAGAGAAGTACACATGATTCTGTACTAATCGTAAAGTGTCTACTAAGCTTTCTCATGAGTCATGAAACCTATGCAACCTATTTCTTCGATACCAAATTATCACGACAAAAAATACCAACCATGTGATCGTCATAGTGCCTAAAACCTCCGACTAAGCAAGAAAACCCTTAACAATAATAAAAGAAGCAAAACTAACATAAAACTGCATAGTATCATGAACAAGAGTAAAAGCTCTGTAAAAAAACAATTCTTGACAAAAACAAACATCATAAACACCTCCCAAGACTTGAGTCACTAAGGGCATAAGCTTCTAAGAGTAGTAAACTACAATGTCAGAACTAAAGTACATTACTATCTGATACAATTAGCAGTATTAAATGAATGGACGGTGACTATAGCGTCTACAAACAGTGTGCAACACTACCTCGAGTCTCCATAAGTACAACTAGTCTCCCCTCTGATTACCTTTAAGGGCATTGCCTAGATCTATACAAGAAGAGCAGAAATGTAGTATGATCACAACCGCCTCAACGTACTCAGTTAGTATCGGGCGTAACCTCGACGAGTTGTGATGATGCTATGACACGATACTTACTTATAAAGCATGTGCAATTAATAAGCAGAAACAAATAGAAATAGAGAGATGAACAAAGGAATAGGTTTAAATAGGAGAATAAATCATAAGATTCAAAAATATAACAACGAGGCATAACCTTATGATACAAACACCATAGAGGAGAAACACCAAACCAGAAATAAGCTCAATACAACATATCTGTTGTAGTGTGCAACCATATCCAACCTTAATACTGTTGCAACATGCAACCCAGTCCGATATTAATACCCTTGCGGTATGCAATCTGATCCAACCAATATAATGTTGCGGTGTGCAACACAATCCAGTCTCAACACCAATACACATGAAATTATCAAAGAAGAAACAAAGATAACAAGGAGAATTACATAATACCATGGAAGAAACAAGTAAGCATAATATACCAAGGAAAGGATAATAAACATGATAGACAATTTAACATTTCAAGAGCTATCATGATCATATATCTCAACAAGGCCCAAAAGATAGCTAATACCATGTAAGAAATATAGGAGTCTAACAATCCAACATATCATAAGCACATAACAGAAGAGTTAAGCAAGGACATGATGGAAACTACTTCTACTCGCATGCTTTAACCCATGACAACGCATATACTCTTTTTACCATGAATATAAGCCATCCCCAACATGCTTAGCACATATTACGTAAGACGTTTTTGACCTAGTTCGTAAGAACAAAGTTAACCATGATATTTACCTCTTTTCGGAATAAATCCACAATCAAAGGTTGCTTTCCCTTTTGAACAAGCCTCCAAACTACTCAAAATCGCTGGAGGATTGGCCAAATCAAATGACATCACCAAGAACTCATAAATACTATAATGGGTCCTGAAACATGTCTTAGGGACATTCAAATCCCTAATATTTACCTGGTGATAGCAAGATCTCAAATCAATCTTGGAGAACACTTTGGCACCCTAAAGTTGATCAAAGAAATAATCAATACGAGGCAATGGATACCTCTTCTTCATTGTAACCTCGTTCAACTGTCGATAATCAATGCACATCCTCATAAAACCATCTTTCTTCTTCACAAACAACACTATTACACCTCAAGGAGAAATACTCGATCAAATGGATCCTTTATTTCAAGAAAATCTTGTAACTGCTCCTTCAATTACTTTAACTCTGTAGATCCATACGCACGGTGGAATAAAAATGGTTGAGCTCCCAGAACTAGTCAATACAAAAGTCAGTATCCCAATCGAGTGGCATGCCCGATAAATTTGCAAGAAACACCTCTTGGAACTCCCTCTCAACTGGTACAGAGTCAATGGAAGAAACCTCCGCACTAGAGTCTCATATATGAGCCAAATATTTTAAGTACCCCTTCTCAATCATGTTCCAACCTTAAAAAATTAAACCACCCTACTCGTAGAATGTTCATGGGTCCCTCTCCTCTCTAGTCTTGGAAACCCCGACATAGCAATAGTCACAATCTTGATGTTACAATCCAAGACATCATGATCCAGGGACAATCAATCCATACCAAGAATAACCTTAAAATCTATCACGACCCAAATCGATGGGCTGCAACGGGCGCCTGGTACCTTACTCAACAGAGTACTAACGTACCATATCTTTCTTATTGTACTATCATTGGTAAATGAGCCGGAGAGGCTTTCGTTAGATAAGTAGAATAAACACTAGAGAATACTCGACATAGAACGACCGAACCTGATATCGAAGCTTACATACGTGACATACAGTCCTATAACGCCAACATAATAATTTTTAAACTCAAAAAATAGGCCGACAAGGCCATACAAGTATCCCAATACATGACATCTGTCTACAAGCCTCTAAGAGAACATAAGTATCATAATAGTTGGGACTGGGCCCGCCATACCAATCAATACATGTCCTAATTATACTTAACAAATAAGAAACTCAAGAGCAAATGAAGCGCACCAAAACCTTCCACTGAATTGATGGCCTACTTGGACGACTCTCAACCTGTCTATCAGGACCTGCGGGCATGAAACACAGCGTCCCCAAGCAAAAGGGACGTCAGTACAAATAATGTACCGAGTATGTAAGGAATGAAAATAAGTAAACAATAGACATGAGAGAAACATGGAGTTCAAGACTCAACATGTATATCTAAATAGTTCTGAGAATCATTTAATATTGTAATGTCATGCATATGCATATAAATATTATACCATGCATGAGTTTTTACGTTCATAACATCATCAAGACTCTGAGGGCATCCCATCATATCATTTCAGCCATATTATAATATCATGCCTATGCGTATAAATGTCATGTTATGCATGAGTATATGCATTGATAACATCATAAATCCTCTGAGAGCATCCCATCATATCATTTCGGCCAGAAAATCATCAAGGTATACCAATTGATCAGGTGGTGGTGCGTATATAACATCGTAACCTTTTACCATATCCCATATAAATATAATATACATATATACGCGTATATAACACCGCCTGGTCATGGGTAAATGTAAATTAATGCAATGCATGAGAAGTACGTTAATAAAATTTCTTAGAATGTTCTTTTACCATTATGCCTTTGATTAATATTATGAAGGAAGCTTTATATACTTACGTATTTTCTGAGACCCATGAACAGATGATAGAATAATATGGCACATGGGGAATCAATAACACAAGCATATCTAGTATTTCTATAAATATAGTCATTTATGGAAGTCGTGCATTTGCTCATCTCGTTTGTGACATATATCATGCCAAAATAAAGAAGGAAGTGTATATACGGCTAAAATAGGAGAGCCCGATTTTACGGTTATCTCGACGCTTAGAAGGCTCGAAGGTTCGAGTTTTGGCAACGAGGGGGCATATCGAAGGTCCTTGACCGAGAGGCATTACAAATCGCAGATCAACGTGGAAAGGCAGGAAATTCCCAAGGGGCACGTGTTTAAAGCTGACAAAATACAAAAAATAGTACAAGCTCGTACCGTGGAATTAAATGGTTCTACAAGTCATATCTCTTTGCATTAATTACACATGTACTATGTTGGGATCCTTGTCACTTTGTAACACATATGATATTAAATACAAGAACAAGAACATCCTTTACTCTGTAACCAAAACATTCTCTACAATTGCTTCATTGATTTACTGCTTCTCATTTATTGTGTTCTTGAAATATTCTTCATTTATTACTTGTTATTGATCATAAACAGGCCATCCTTAAGGCCTTCATCACTGTTATACCGTTATCGATAGGCCCTCTTCAAGATCCTAAAGCTCGACCTCGAGGCCCTTCCGACAACTCTCGAGACCGGTCTCTCCGTTGCCTGGTTTGCATATTCTCGTTTACTTTTGCTCTTATTTTGTTCTCTCACTTCACACTTAGCATCTACTGCATAAACAACCGGTATTAAAATAGATCACGTATTTTTAGAACCACATAATCAAATATAATTGTAATTACCCTTTTCAAGGTAAAAAGTTTGGCGCCCACCATGGGGCTAACAATAATTGTGGTTGTTTTAGTGCTGGTTTTCTAAAAACACAAGTTTTTCTTCACACTTTTTCTTGTTCAAGAATCTTTAATTTCAGGTCAGAAAATGTCTAACTCAGTAAACGCACATGAAAACAACGTTCATGAGGATCACAGAGTAGAATGGCGCATGTACTTTAGGTGCCGGTGTGCCACCGCAAAACCCTGAAGGGGGCACCAGTGCAAATTCCTGGCAATGAAGGCTCACGCAACTCTCAATATGTTGATTTGAGCTTTGTCATACAGACTGATGCATTCGTGAAGGAGACCAGCGTGAAGCACAGGGAGCCTCTGATCAAATGGAAAGGGAAGTTAGCCTTCGTGTCATTTTTTAAATGTTGCATGCACAACTAGTGGCTATTGCTATGCTACAAAGCCATCAGAGAACCCCAAGCACAACACCACTACAAACAACTCCTATTATTATGGGTCAGCAGCCGACCTCGCCATTATTAATATGCTCGAAGACCTCACAAAGAGGATTGAATTGGGCGAAAAGAAGATAGAAGCTAACGACAAAAAGTGGAGACCTACAACTCGAGGGTTGATCAGATCCCAGGCGCACCCCCGATTCTGAAGGGTGGAGACTCAAAAAGTTCGTGAAAAATCCATTCCAATCAAGTGCAGCTCTAATTCCTATCCCAAAGAAGTTCATAATGCCTGATCTACCGAAGTACAGCGGAATCTCGGACCCCAATGAGCACATTATGACCTACACTTGTGCTGTGAAAGGGAACGACCTAAGAGATGAAGAGACTGAATCCGTTTTATTGAAATAATTTTGAGAAACTCTATCCAAAGGGGACATGATGTGGTATCATAACTTGGCCCCGAACTCGATAGATTTATTTGCCATGATGGTGGGATGCTTTGTGAAAGCACAAACCGGTGCAGTCAAGGTCGCTAAAAGGAAATCTGATGTTTTCAAAATCAAGCAAAGGGAGAATGCGATGTTAAAGGAGTTCGTGTCCCGCTTTCAATTGGAACGAATGGAATTAGCACCGATCTCAGACGATTGGGAGGTACAAGCTTTCACTTAAGGATTGATTGAGCAAAGTTCGATAGCTTCAAAACAGCTTAAGAAAACGTTAATCGAGTACCCTGCCATAGTTTGGGCGGATGTGCACAAAAGGTACCAGTCGAAGATAAGGGTCGAGGACGACCAATTAGAAGTCCCTCGGGCTCGGTCCTATAAGATTCTTAGCAAATGAATCGAGGCTTACAAAAAGGGACTAACGCCAAAAAATATCCCGAGACGTAATGTACCTCGAAGTGACCAAAGGTTGGACCGAGGACAGAAGCCTCGGGGACTCGTGAACAAAGAACGGTTCGATGGGCAGACAGGGCCGGTAGAGGAACCCCGACTATCTGATTACAACTCCAACATCGACGTTCCAGTCATCATATCAGCCATAAGTAAGATCAGGGATACCCAGTGGCCGAGACCTTTGCTATCAGATCCTTCGCCCTAGAACCCCAACTTGATATGTGAATATCACGATACCCACGGACATAGGACCGAAGATTGCAAACAACTTCAAGAAGAGCTAGCCCGACTAATCAGCAACGGGAACCTTCGAGAATTACTTAGCGGCCGAGATAAAAACCAATTTCGGGAAAGAGAGACAAACAAGAAAAATGAAACAGAAGAACCACGACACGTCATCAACATGAATGTTGGTGGAGTCGACGTCTCTTAAGGACCCATTTTTAAGCAAATGAAAGTATCCATCACCACGGAAAAGCGAACTTCGAACTACATAACTGAAGACACCCTTTCATTCAGCGAAGAGGACATCAAGACCTTATCTCAACCTCATAATGGCGTACTGGTAATTTCTTATCTGTTGAATAAATTTCAAATTAAACGTGTGCTCGTGGATCCAGGTAGCTCAGCCAACCTAATTCAATCAAGGGTAGTAGAGCAACGCGAGTTGCTCGACCAGATTGTGCCCGCCTCTCGAGTCCTCAACGAATTCAACATGGGAAGCAGAGAACAAAAGGGGAAATCATCCTCCCAGACAACGTGGCCGACACAATTCAGGATACCAAGTTTAATGTCATCGAATGTGACATGAGGTACAATGTGTTATTTATCTATGTCAATTTCACACAAGATGGGCTGATTTGTGTGCTGACCAATTTTTGTGTGCAGTAGTTATAGAAGGACCAGGTTCTTCTATGTGTTCCAACTCCCACCGTTTGCGGAATAATAAATGATGAATTTAAAGAACACAACAAATTTACGTGGAAAACACCTGTTTCAAAATGTGAAAAAACAACGACCTACTTCCCAGTAGGATTTTCCAAAAATCTTCACTAAATCAGTGAGCCAAACAACATTTACAAAATAAATTCTTTTGTAAACCTAAGGATTAACTCTAACCCTCTGTGGCAGACTAGCCTCTAGCTATTTGCGAAAACATCAAGTAAACTATAACTTGAATACTCTGTACCTGTTACAATTGCTTCAAGATAAAGCTGAAAGGTACAATTTGTAAACACCTACTACAAATAAACTAGACTAAAAGACAACAGATGGAACTAGTTCTTTTTGCTGGTTCAAGTAGCTCCAGATTGACACTCTCCAATTTGGATCGAACTGTTTGCAAAAAAAATTCACGAATTTTGCTCTCAATTCTTCATAAATTTCTATTTTGTACGTTGCTTTACAATAAGAACATTCTGCAATATATAGGAGTTAGAAGATAAAGAATTAACTAGAATCCTAATGCAACTCTTCCTTTGTGGAAGAGTTCTAGTCAAACTAAACTCCTCAAATCCTTCCTTATCTTAGATTCTGTTCTTATTGAGTAAGGATTCCTTCTCCTTATCATTTTGCAATCTTTTCTATCAGGAGTATCTCTTATTTCCCAAATTTTGTTTATCTCCTGCATGTGTAGCTCACGTGCCTTTAACTCTGCATGTGTCTATGTCTGCAGTGATGGACCTCGTTCATCTCTGAGTTCCTTTGTCAATTTTCAAAACTATTCTCCTTCTTTGGCAACCAAATTCCCCCTTTTTGATGATGACAAACTCTGTGCTTATGCTTGTGTCACGCCCGAAAACCGAGGAACGAGACTGGCGCTCAACTGAACGATCCAGGTCAAGCGGACTTGGATTGCTTTTCCTGCCCAACGCGTTACCCCGTGTTTACAATATACATTATTCCACATTAACTAGAAATTTAGAGCTTACCATGAATTTACCATTTGAGTTCACTTCATCCTTTATCATTTTGACATTTGGTAATCACAAAACATACAATAATTCTGATTCGGACCACGACTACTAGTAAAGACAATTACTTCCCCAAACTACATATATGTACAACCCACATCATGTCTACGGAGCCTCTTAGAGTACTAAGGGTTTACACAATACTTGCCGGAAACAAGGCCTCGACTATACCTTAAAAGACATAACATATACAAAGTAGATGATATAGACTACACACGGCCACGAGAGGAAGTGGGGGTCATCGGATCAGCTGAAGGTATGAAGGGGAAACAATAGAATCGGCGGTTTGAGTTACCTGTTCTGGAGCCACCTACATCCATATAAAAGATGTAGCGCCCCTGGAAAAAGGGACGTTAGTACCGTTGTATAGTACTAGTATGTATGAACAAAGTTTATTCCAAGTATAATCAAATAGTACACAATTGGAAGACACTCACGGTAACCACACAAGTACAACACAAGTCCCACACATATATACAAAAAGTTACAAATGAAGATTTCCACAGTTTCTCATTTCAATTATTAATCTGTTGCGGCGCGCAACCCAATCCCATCATAGATTCACATTTCACCCTTATTGCCTCTCTACCCTTATTACTTTGTGTTGCGGTGCACAACTCGATCCCACCGTACAATCACATTTCACCCTTATTACCTCTCAACCCTTATTACTTCGTGTTGCGACGCGCAACCCGATCCCACCGTACAATCATATTTGACAGCAAAAACAACCGAAAATTATATCACAGGGATGTTCATCATAAAGAACATAAGTTCATATCAACCAACAACTATATGAAGTCAAGGCACAATAATCCTTACCAAACAGTAATTCACATATGTGTTGCCATAATTATTTAACTCAATTAAATCAATCCACAGTTTCTTTTCATCATTTGCCACACTCGGCCCTTAGCAATTAGATACCTTTCCATATTAGAGTACGTTAACATTCTTTCATTTAGTAGCACATACTAAAATATTGACATATTAAAAAATTTAATGAACCTTACACATGATAGGATAAGCACAAAGAATTACCCTTAAATTTAACAATTAGCATGGTAATCGACTAAGAAAATCAGAGAATTAAATCTTACACGAAACAGCAGGACAATCAATTCACATATTGATCACGCTCAACTATGTCTTGTAGAAGACTAAGCGGGCGTTGCAAATATAATCCTGGGGTATTATGCCCAGAGTCGATCCCACAGAGAATTGAAGTATCAAGCACGCTGTTAAAATACTACTCAGTTGTCACCTGATGTTATTTAAATTACTAAAACTAAAGATTAAAACTAGAGATAAACAATCGTAATAAAAATCTAAGGTTATGGTTTCCCCCGCTGGTGAACTTACTTCTCGGATACGTCTTATAGCTTGATTAGTTATCTCTTTTAATCATGAACACTCTATCTACCATAAATCTCTCTCAAGTAATTATGATAATTTACTAGACGCACTCTCTCAAGTTACGCTAGCTAGATTGCATTACAGTTCACTTAGATTGCACCCGAAGTATCGTTATCTCTAATCCAACCTCTAAACCCTCGGTTATGACTTTCGTCTATACTCTGGGAGTGGTGTTGTTCAAACAATTACCTAAATATGCACTCTCTCTCAAGTAGATACATAATAAATAGGCACAGCTAATTGAGGGCCCTTCAATCAACTACAACAAGAACGTAGTTGAACAAATAGAGTTTAATCAACCAATCAAAGCTATATTAATATCACAATAAGGTTATTCCCCAACGGGATCTACCAACAATTAGCTAAACAAATTCATAGGAGTAAAATCTAGAATAACTTGCATAATTAAACTACAAAGTAAAGAAGAAAATATGTACAAATTGATGTTTTGCCTTGGATCCACTCTAATTTCGAATCTCTGTCTATCTCCTGTGAATCCCCTTTTGTAGTTGTGTTTTAGGAGTCTATTTATAGGTTTAGGGTGAACCCTAACCGTGTAGGAGACTTCTATTTCAATTAGAAAACACTTAAACCCGTCAAAACTCGATTTCTGGCCGAACTGGGGACCTGGCGTTTGGACCCAAACGCCTGGCTAACGCCAGGCCAGGGCTGGCGTTTCAGCCCAAACGCCTGGCTAACGCCAGGGTGGGGCTGGCGTTTCAGCCCAAACGCCTGGCTAACGCCAGGCAGGGTCAGTGTGTTTGGCTCTGTCGCCCGGCTATCGCCCGGGTGTCTCCTTTCGTGTATTTTTTGACGTATTTGCATCCTTTTAGCTCCGTTTCCATATCCACTTCACCTATACATGAAATAAACTCCATTAAGCACATAACAAGTGTAATTTTATCATTAATGCGCATAAAATGTAAGGTATATAACATGTTAAACTGTGCCATTTAGTCTCGCATCACATATGCTCAGGAAAAAATTTCATACCGTGTGCTCGGACACCAACAAGGTGACTCTACAATGATTAAAGTTAGCCATACATACCTTAAATCGGAATTCCCCTTTAATTTTCTACCACAATTCACCGGACCTTCTAGCACCTTCCATCTAGTTCACAATGTGGCGTAATCTAACTTAGAATTAGGAATAATGATCATGTAGTCAACTCACTCGAGCATTCTATCAAACACTAGATGTTCCTTTAAATTAAATGACCTCTTTTTAGTGAAAGATTACACTAACCTGTTTCCTTTTACTATATTATGACTTGTTGGATACGTGCATGCAAGACTCCTACCCCCATCTTCATGAAATTACCTAACCATGTTTCATTTTAACAAAAACTGGAATTTAAGTTTGATGGGGTAGAAGGATACCTCTTGTAGGGAAGAAAATGGTGTCCTACTTCATCAATTCCAAGCCTGAGAAGTGATGGAGGAACAAATTTGATGAAGTTGGAAGTCTCTCTCTGTATAAACTATTATCTCATTTCTCTAATTTATCAGACAATAAACATAAAATTAAAGGAGTAAGTGTTTTAATGAACTGGGGGTCGTGTATAAAATTAGAATTTTAACAGTCCCGAAGAAGAAATGCAGTTAGGGATGCGATCGCATAGTGCGTCGCATAACTCCCTCTGCAAAAATCATGGTGCAAGAATGCGACAACTATGTGGGCCCACATTCGTGAAATGCGATCGCATTCTAGGTCGTATAGTTGTCCTCAAAATGGATAACAAACTGTCCAAGTATGCAACCATTGTGCGGTCCGCATAACTGATCTGCGATTTCATAGTAGACCGCAGGCCTGCGCAAATATGGAAAAATATATCTTTTAAGTCCCGGGGTACTTTTTACTCGAAAAGGGTCCATTTTATGAATTTCTAGAGTTATAACAACACGGGGGAGCTATTTGGGAATTAATTTTAGCCATGAAATTTTATAGGTCTTTACATTCTCCCCCACTTAGAATCAGTCGTCCTTGAATGAGGATCGGGGAATCCCTTAGTTAAGAGAACACAAAACATGCCAACCCCCAAATTTTTACTAACTCCGATATTTCCTGAAAATTTCGGCAGAGTTTCCTTTGTAATTAAGCCTATTTACCTGTCAGAGAGCCCCCGAAACAAATTTTAATCAATTCCACACATTTTTAGTTACTCTATCAACTTGCACATAATCCGGTTATTTCAACAAGCTATATATAATTCAATTACTTCCACAAGCCTCACACAGTTCGGTTAACTCCACAAACTTGCATATCATCTAACTATCACATGAATTGCACATAATTTACCTTATTTCGATAAGTTGCACATACCCCAAATAATTAGCACATACACAATTATGGCACAACTTGAGAAGTTACAATAGTAGGGCAATTACGGGGAGGGGGAGAATGGGGTGCTTTTGCACAAAATTTGACACAATATATAATTTCTTAGGAATGACAGTTTTCAAACCATGATCGGACTTATTCAAACAAATGGGGATATTTCTCTTTCATTTCATTTTCTGCTTCCCACGTGGCTTCTTCGGCTTGTTGACTTCGCCATAACACTTTAACAGAAGCAATCTCTTTGTTCCTCGATCTACGGACTTGCCTATCAAGAATAGCAACTGGAACCTCTTCATATGACAATCCTTCATTATTTTTAACCGTCTCAACCGGCACAACGGCGGATGGATCCCAATCACCTTCTTCAACATGGACACATGAAACACCGGGTGTACTAATTACATCTCAGGAGGCAATCCAGCCTATAAGCCACATGTCCTAACCTTTGAGCAATCCTATATGGCCCGACATACCTTGGGCTCAATTTCTGTTTCTTCCCAAACCGCATCACTCCTTTCATGGGAGACACCTTCAAGAATACCCAATCATGGACTTGAATCTCCAACTCTCTTCGACGAATGTCCGCATAAGATTTATGACGATTCTGAGCAGTCTTCATCCTCTCTTGAATGAGTTTAACTTTTTCCTTAGCTTGGTGCACAACATCCGGTCCTAGCAGTTCCTCCTCGCCAACCTTGAACCATCCAATCAGAGATGTACACCTCCTTCCCTACAATGCCTCAAATGGGGCCATCTGAATACTACCATGGAAACTGTTATTATAAGAAAATTCTATACACCACAAGTGATCATCCCAACTACCCTCGAAAACTAATACACAAGCCCGTAACATATCTTCAAGCGTCATAATGGCCCGCTCTGCATGACCGTCCATTTGTGGGTGGAAAGCTGTGTTAAGATTTACCTGTGTACCCAAACCTTGTTGAAATTTTTAACAAAAGCTAGTTGTGAACTGCGCCCCTCGATCCGAGATAATAGATACTGGAGTGCCATGGAGTGTGACTATTTCCTTGATATACAACTGAGCATATTGTTCTGCAGTATCGGTGGACTTGATTGGCAAGAAGTGAGCTGATTTTGTGAGTCCATCCACTATCACCCAAATTGAGTTGAACATGCGCTGAGTGCAAGGTAACCCTACCACAAAGTCCATATTGATCGTCTCCCATTTCCACATTGTTATTTTTATGAGCTGCGTCTACCAACCGGGCCTATGATGCTCGTCCTTCATTTGCTGACAATTCGGACACCTAGCCACAATGTCGACCACATCCCTCTTCATACCATTCCACCAATAAATCTCTTTGAGATCATGATACATCTTCGTAGAACCTGGGTGTACTGAATACCTGGAATTGTGAGACTCTGCCATTACCCTTTCCCGAAGATCATCAACGTCCAGAACACAAAGCTTCCCTTGGCACCGCAAACCACCGTCATCATTGCCGAGCAAAAATGTCGAGGTCTTCTGATTCAGTATTGCCTCTCTGAACTGTACCAATGCTGGATCTCTGAACTGCTTTCCCTTTACTTCTGTTACAAGTGAAGATTCTGCTCCGTTACGCACCACGACATCCCCTTCGTCTAAGGTCGAAAGATAGACCCCCATACTAGCCAACTGATAAACCTCCTGAGCCAAATACCTCTGATCTACTTCCAAATGAGCCAAGATACCCATGGACTTTCGACTAAGGGCGTCGGCCACCACATTCGCCTTCCATAGATGGTACAAAATATTCATATCAGAATCCTTGAGCAATTCCAACCATCTTCGTTGCCTTAAGTTTAACTCCTTTTGCTTGAATAAGTATTGAAGACTCTTGTGGTCATTGAACACGTCCAGATGGACCCCATAAAGATAATGCCGCCAGATATTCAATGCAAAAACAACCGTCATGAGCTCCATATCATGTGTCGGGTAATTTTTCTTGTGATTCTTGAGTTGCCTAGAAGCATATGCTATAACCTTTACGCACTACATCAATACACCCCCAAACCAACCCTTGAAGCATCACAATAAACAACAAATCCCTTTATACCCTATGGCAAGGTCAACACCGCCGCCGAAGTCAATCTCAATTTCAATTCCTGAAAACTTTTTTCGCAAGCATCGAACCACCGAAACTTAACCCCTTTCTGCATCAGCTTAGTCAATGGGGAGGCGAGGGTATAAAATCCATCCATAAACCTCAAATAATATCCAGCCAAACCCAAGAAACCGAGAATCTCTTTTGAGATCGTTGGCCTTGCCCAATCCTTTACCGCTGCAATTTTTTGATATCAACTCGAATCCCTTCCCGGGAAACAACACGGACAAAAAAGGTGACTGATTATAGCAAAAACTCACATTTTGAAAACTTTGCATACTACTGGTGCTGATGAAGAGTTTGCAGAACTGCCCTGAGCTGAGTAGCATGATATTCCTGACTTTGCGAATAAACAAGCATATCGTTAATGAAGACAATCACAAATGAGTTAAGAAACGATTTGAAAACTCGATTCATAAGATCCATAAAAGTTGTTGGGGCGTTGGTCAGCCCAAAAGACATTACCAGAAATTCTAAGTGCCCATATCGAGTCCTGAAAGCAGTCTTAGGAATATCCTGCTCCTTAATCTTTAACTGGTGATACCCGGACCGCAAATCAATCTTTGAGAAGAACCTAGCACCTTGCAACTGGTCGAACAAATCATCTATCCGAGGCAATGGATATTTGTTTTTGATAGTGACCTTGTTGAACTGCCAATAATCAATACACATCTGAAACGATCCTTCTTTTTTTGTGACAAAAAGAACCAGTGCGCCCCAAGTGTGACACACTTGGCTGTATGAAGCCTTTTTTCTAATAGATCTTTCACTTGCTCCTTTAACTATCTCAATTCTGCTGGCGCCATGCGATAAGGTGGAATAGATATTGGCTGCGTACCCGACAATACATCAATCCCGAAATCGATATCTCTATCTGGTGGAATCCCAAGAAGCTCGTCCGGAGATACATCAAGAAAATCATTAACAATAGGCACAAATTCGAGAGCAGGCACCTCTGAAGTGGTGTCCGCAACCAGAACCAAATGGTAGATGCACCCTTTTCTGATCATCTTTGAGGCCTTAAGGTATGAAATAAGCCTACCTCTTGGCACAACACTATTCCCCTCCCACTCGATAACTGGTTAATTAGGACACTCAAGCCTCATAATCCTGGTTCGTCAATCGAGTTTAGCAAAGCACGAATAGAGCCAATCCATACCCATAATTACATCAAAATCTACAATTTCTAATTCAATAAGATTGGCTGTGGTATTCCGACCACGCACCGTGACAACACAATTCCTATAGACTCGCAGGACCGTAATAGAATCACCAATCGGATTCGAGAAAAAGGATGGCTCGTGAAGCCGTTCGGGTTCTATCCCAAAACTTAAAGCAATAAATGGAGTAACATATTACAAAGAAGACCCAGGATCAATAAGAGCATAAAAATCATGTGACTGGACAGTCAAAATACCTGTGACAACATCTGGGGAAGCCTCCGCACTCTGGTGAAACCTCAAAGCATACAACCGAGTGGGTACCCCTCGACCCCATGCTCACCCCTAACTATACCGCGCCCTGCCGGAGCTGGGGGCATGCTGAAGATGTAGGGGCTGAAGACCTAGATGGCTGAGCAGTACCCCTAATCGCGCCCAAACTGGGGGCGCGGGAGTCTCGTTGGATATGGCCTCTCTCTATGCATCTATAGCACACCGGTATATCCAAGTAACAAGGATAAGAATGAGACCTCCCACACTTAGGGCATGGGGCACTCCGCTGCTGCTGGAACCTCCCACCTGAACGACCCGACTGATGGAACCTTATGCTATCTGAACCCGGTCCAAAACAACCTCCCTGGTGATAAATGTGCCTTGATGACGACGCATTTGATGAGGACTGAGCATAGGACTAGGATGGTCCTAATTACCCTCTCCCGAGGGTTGATCTCCCACCTGCTACTGAACTCCCAGGGTTGCCCACTGACCTGGCCCTACTACCACACACTATCTCTATCCTTATCTTCAACTTTCGAGCCTCTGTGGCCTGGGCGAATCCACCGATCTTCCCATAATTCATATCCGAATGCAACGTAGCTGTAGAAGCATCATTAACAACCAAGGGACCAAGGCCCTGAACAAACCGTTGAACTCTTGCCTCCATAGTCTGCATCATGTGGATGGCATATTTGGATAGGCGCATGAACTCCATGTGGTACTCCCATACACTCATGTTGCCCTACTTAAGGACCTCAACTCTGCAGCACATGCTGCCATAGTCTCGAAAGGCATGAAATGATCAATGAAGGCTTCAAAAAACTCATCCCATTTCGCTAGAGGGCTCCCCTCCCCACGGGAACCCTCCCACATCTCAAACTACGAATACGCTACTCCATTTAACCGATAGGAATCCATGTCAACCCCCTCTGTCTCTGTGGCCTTCATAACCCGGAGAGTCTTGTACATTTAATCTTTAAAATCCTGAGGATCTGCCTCTGGGTCGGTGCCTGTGAAATCTGGAGGGGCTAACCGCAGAAACTAGTTGACTCTGGAACCTGAAGAATCCCCTTGCTCACCATAGGATGTAGGGGCAACACTTGATCTTTGGGCATGGGAGACTACTAGCTGGGTCAACAACTGAATAGCTCCCCGATAGGTATTTTAGCAACCTCCGCTGGAGTAGGAACATGAATAGTCTAGCCTGGAGTGGAGGAGTCGGGCTGGTTTGTGGCCAGGGAATCATTCTCACCCGCACCACCAGCTGGAGAATTTTTTGCAACTCCTGTGGTGGCATTGGTCTCTACGCCGAGTCGAGCTCTATTCTTGGGTGCCATTTACTGAAAATCGGGGCAATACATGAGTTAGATAAAGATTTTCTCACCTCTACTTCGTTGCACGATCTAGAGTAACAATGAAAGGGTATTTTCCAAAATGTACATACAGCCCCCTAACTATAGATGTGGTCGACAACACACCAATAAGAAGGGCTCTACTAGACACGACTCCGAGACATCCTGGGACCCTTTTAAAACCCGACGTTCTGATACCAAGTTTGTCACACCCCAAAACCGAGGAACGAGACCGGCGCCCTACCAGATGATCCCAGTCAAGCGGACCTGGATTGCCTTTCCTGCCGAATGCGTTACCTCGTGTTTACAATATATATTATTCCACATGAATTAACAATTAAGAGCTTAGCATGAATTTACCATTTAAGTTCACTTCATCCTTTATCATTTCGACATTTGGTAATCACAAAACATACAATAATTCTTATTCGGACCACTACTACTGGTTAGCACAATTACTGGCCAAAAATACATATATGTACACCCACATCATATCGACGGATCCTCTAAGAGGACTAATTGTTTATACAATACTTGTCGGTAACAAGGCCCCGACTTTACCTTAAAAGACATAACATATACAAAAGAGATGATATAGACTACACACGGCCCCGAGGGGAAGTGGGGTTCACCGGATCTGTTGAATGTATGAAAGGGAAACACCACTATCGGCGGTCTGAGTTACATGTTGTGGAACCACCAACATCCATATAAAAGATGTGGCGCCCCGACATAAGGAACGTTAGTACCATTTAATAGTACTAGTATGTATGAACAAAGTTTATTCCAAGTAGAATCAAACAATACATAATTGGAAGACAGTCAGGGTAACCACATAAGTACCACACAGATATACAGAAAGTTACAAATGAATATTTCTACAGTTATGCAGTTTAATTAATCATCTGCTGCGGCGCGCAACCAGATCCCATCATACATTCACATTTCACCCTTATTACCTCTCCACCCTTATTACTTCGTGTTGAGGAGCGCAACCCGATCCCACTGTATAATCATATTTAACCCTTATTACCTCTCCACCCCTATTACTTCATGTTGCGGCGTGCAACCCGATCCCAGCGTACAATTGTATTTGATAGAAACAATAATAGACAATTATATCACAGGGATCTTCATCATCAAGAACATAAGTTCATATCAACAAAAAATTATATGAAGTCCAGGCACAATAATCCTTACCAAATAGTAATTCACATATGGTGTTGCCATCATTATTTAACTTAATTAAATCAATCCACAGTTTCTTTTCATCATTTGCCACACTCGCACCTTAGCAATTACATACCTTCCCACCTTAGAGTACGTTAACAGTTTTTCATTTAGTAGCACATACTACCATATTGACATATTCGAACATTTAATGAACCTTACACAGCATAGGATAAGCACAATGAATCACCATTCACAGTCGCAATTAGCATGGTAATCGATTAGGAAAATCAGAGAATGATATCTTACACCTCGACAAAACAGGACAATCAATTCACATATGCTCAAGCAAGAATTTCATACCATGTGCTCGGACACCAACAAGATGACTCTACAAAGATTAAAGTTAGCCATACATACGTTGAATCAGAATTCGCCTTTAATTTTTTACCACAATCCACCGGACCTTCTAGAACCTTCAATCTATTTCAGAATGTGTCATAATTGAACTTAGAATTAGGAATAATGATCGTGTCTTGAACTCACTTGAGCATTCTATCAAACACTAGGTATTCCTTTAGATTAAATGGCCTATTTTTAGTGAAAGATTACTCTAACCCATTTCCTTTTACTAGATTATGAATACTTGGTTACATGCATGCAAGACTCCTACCTCAATCTTCATGAACTTACCTAACCATGTTTCGTTTTAACAAAATCTTGAATTTAATGTTGATAGGATAGAAGCTTACCTCTTGTAGGGAAGAAAATGGTGTCATACTTGATCAATTCTAGGCCTGAGTAGTGGTGGAAGAACAAATTTGATGAAGTGTGAACTCTCTCTCTCTAGAACCCACACTCTGCTCTCTCTGATTTATCATAAAATAAGCTTAAAATGAAAGGGGGAAGTGTTTCAATGAACTGGGGGTCAGGTATAAAATTAGTATTTTAACAGTCCCGAAGTAGAAATGCGGTCAGGGATGCGATCGCATTCCTGCTACGTGGTATGCATTCCTGTCGCATAAATGGCCCTCAAATGGGCCAATAAGAAAAGCAGAATGCCCAAGTATGCGACCACTATGCGGTTTGCATACATGCGATCGCATAGTGTGTCATATAACTCTCTCTATAAAAATCAAGGTGCACGAATACGACAACTATGCGACCTGCATTCGTGAAATGCGATCGCATTCTAGGTTGCATAGCTTTCCTCAAAATTGACAACAAATTGTCCAGGTATGCGACCACTATGCGGTCTGCATACCTGATCTGCCATCGCATAGTGGACCGCAGACCTGTGAAAATCTGGAAAATTATATCATTTAGTCCCGTGGTACTTTTTACACAAAAAGGTTCCGTTTTAAGAATTTCTATAGTTATAACAATACGGGGACCTATTTGGGCATTATTTTTAGCCATGAAATTTTACGGGTCTTTACAGCCTGTAACCAACTTAATCCAACATTAACACATTTTAGAGTACTGAGCATTTGTCATAAGAGAACCAGGGTCATTAGGTTATAAGTATCACTGTTCAGAGCACAACCATTTTTCCCCCTTTTGTCATCATCGCAAAGTTGCAAAAAGATGTGTGAATCGTAGATAGTTAAAAATCACTCATGGCCACTAGAGAAACAACAAATACATTCTTGGATTAATCATCAATAATCAACCAAGACTTCAAACTCTCAAAGAAATATCGACAATGAATAAGAACAAAAGCATCAAACTTAATTGATATAGAGAATATGATTCTACCACAATCCACAAAATGAAATAAAAAACAGTTAAAACATGAGCAACAAAACAAATCCCGAATCTGGGTCACTGAAAGTTATAAGCAGGACTAAGAAATTAAGGCTTGGAAGAACTATGGACTTTCTTCTTTTAGCCTAGGTAGACGATTCAGGAGATTTAGAAACAAATGAATACTTCTTTGAGGAAGTCTTGGCTTTCTTGGTCTTAGAGGTCTGAACCTCTACCTCTGCCACTTTTTCACTTTGATGGACCAGGCCCATCTCATCCACTTCAACAGCCTCAATAGGCTCAACAACCTTTTATTTCCCCTTTTCCACTCCTTTCTTCTTACTCTTCTCTAAAGCTCTCTTCAACTCGTCCTCCTTTGATTTAACTTGCTCCTTGTAGTTCTTCCTCTTGGAAGAGAAATATCAGATCAACAGATCCGCCAGTGTTTCCTCAACTGATGAACCAGGTTCATCTGCTTGCTTTCCAAGATTCACTAGTGTTTCTGCGGCTTCTCCTTATCCACTTCCCCCCTGCGTTCTTTCTACTTTCTTCCTCCTTCTCTGGCTCAGCTCCACAAATAGCCATTCTAACAGATTCAGAGGTGGGTGAAGAATTAGCCACTTCTTTCCCTTTTCCTCTTGTCATTACTCCGTACTCCCTCACTCTCCTTTTCTTTTTCTATCTTATTTTTACGTCCTCTCCTTCTTGTCTGAGGAACTTCCACATCTACCACAGACCCAACCAGTATGAACCTATTTTCTATGTTTTCAGCGACCTCAGAAGAAAGTTGTGGTATAGAAGTTACCTGTTCAGAATAGGAAGACCCAATTTCTCCCCCGTCAGTCGCCGACTTGAAAGAGTCGAAGGAAATTTGGGAATGGTTCTTTAAGGGAGGGGATGACTTGAATGAAACTAAATTATTGCGTAAGAATTACGGGACAACGTTTGTATGATTTCTGACAAAAGATATTCTATTTCAAAAAATATATTTACAGAGGTGTTTTTTAAAAAAATTCCCCCAAAGGGTCCCATTGTCACGACCCCAAATCCTAAGCCGGCCGTGATGGCGCCAATCATAGAACTATGCTAGCCAACCATTATAGACTATCATAATATTTCATAATTTCCCAAAACTAGCAGATTTTAAAACAAGAAAATGAGATAAAAAATTTATACACTACCCCAAAACCTGGAGTCAACTGTCAGGAGCATCTAGGATTATAAATACAATGTAAAGACCTGTAAAAATTTCTATGTCTGATGCTTGAATAGGTCCCTGTGTTGTTATAACTGTATAAACTCAAAAAATTGTCCTATTTTGAATAAAAGGTATCCCAGAACTACAAAGATTAAATATTCCAGAAATTGCGTGTTTATGCGACACACTATACGATCGCATAACAGGTATGCGGACCACATAATGGTTTCATACCTTGACAATTTCCTGTCCATTTTGAGGACAACTATGCGGCCTAGAATGCTATCGCATTTCACGAATATGGGCCTCATAGTTGTCGCATTCTTGCCCCACAGCTTTTGCGAGGGAGATTATGCGACGCACTATGCGATCGGATAACGAGTATGCGTACCGCATAGCGGTCGCATAGCTGGGCAGTCTGGTCTCTTTTTGGCCCATTTTGACGGCCATTTATGCGATAGGAATGCGGACCGCATAACAGGAATGTGATGGCATTCCTGACTGCATCTCTGTGTCGAGGTTCCTATTTTCTAAATTTAAACCCAAACCCCAGTTTTATAAAACACTCCTTCCCTTCATTTTTAACGATTTTGTAACAAAAAATAGAGAGACAAGAAGAGATTTATTGAGAGAGAAGGTTTCAACATCATCAAATTTTATTTTCCAAAATCCCTCAAGCCTGGAGATTATCGAGTTATTTTCATCTTCTTCACTCAAAGAGGTAAGTCTTCACCCTATTTCCCCAATTGATCAAATTTTCTGTAAGAATAAAACACACATAGGTTGGTTATTGAAAATAAAAGGTGAAACCTTGCATGTATGTGAATAATCTTCAATAATCTACCAAAGGGAAGTAAGCCAGTGCAATCTTTCACTAAAAAGGGGTTATTTAATCAAAAGGACCAAATAATAGTTGATAAAATGCCCAAATTGGTACAAAATTCCTAATTCTAAGTGAAATATGTCACATTGTGGAATAGATGACGGTGCGAGACTGTCAGATGAATTGTGACAGAAATTAAAAAGGGGATGACTCGAGTTATGTATGGCTAACTTTATTCTTCATTGAGTCACCTTGTTGGTGTCCAAACATTCGGTATGAGTTTCTTGCTGAGTATATGTGAATTGATTGCATGGTTTTATTGAGGTTTGAGATTGCATTCTTTGATTTGTCCTAGTCAAGTATCGTGATAATTGAGATTGTGAAAGGTGACTTCTCTGTGATTACTCTAACATGTGCAAGGTTCGTTAAATGCTTGAGTATGTTTGTACAAAAGAATGATAACAAACTCAATGTATCTATGTATCTATGTGATAAGGGCTATGTAACAAGTGATTAAGGGGAATTGTGAATTTCTCTAATTGAACTAAATGGCCATGGGAATATCGTATATGACTCATTGATGACAAGGTTTACTCTAGCTTAACTTCATGTGGATTCTTAGCTGTAATGAATTTACTTTTTTTTCATGAGCATCTTTGTGATATAATTAATGGATGATAAAGACTATTGTGAACGCATGATTGGTTGGGTGTTATAAAATTATACTCTTGATGATATGAAACCCTGTGATTGAATTGTGGGATATTATTGTTTGCCATGAAATGTGATGGTCCGGTGGGATCGGGTTGCACGCCGTAACAAGAAGTAATAAGGGTGGAGAGGTAACAAGGGTGGCGTGTAAACTGTACGGTGGGATCCGGTTGCACGCCGCAACACGTGGTAGTAAGGGTGGAGAGGTAACACCGGTGGAGTGTAAAAGGAAGTGTGATTGTGATGTAACGAGAATCTGTGAGGCCCTTAATTGTACTTGTTCTTGTATCACTATGCACTATGTGTTGGTTCCTTTAACTGTTTTCTATTTGTGCATCTCCTGATTTTACTTTGAGTAAAGTTTTCTCATACTTAGTAGTGTTATTCCACAGTATTAACGTCCCGCTTGCCAGGGGCGCTAAATCTTTCATATCGATGTAGGTGGATCCATAGCAGGTAGCTCACCTCACCGTTGGTGGTGCCTCGTCCTCCTCTTTCAGCAAGTACTGGTGAGCCCGACTTTCTCCGGGGGCCGTGTGTAATTCATGCAATCTCTTTTAAATCTGTTATGTATTGTAAGGTATATCTGGGGCCTTGTTGCCGGTAAGCGTTGTATAAACTCTTAGTATTCGCAGAGGCTCCATAGACAAAATGTGGGTGTATATATGTATTTTGGGTAGTAAATGTGCGTATTCAGAGTCGTGGTCTGTATTGGAAAGTTAATGTATGTATTGTGTATTTTTTTGGGAATCATATGTTGAAATGCTAAAAGAGAAATGAACTTAAGTTTGCAAATCCACGCTTAAATCCTAAGTATTTATTTCATATGGAACATGGTGCATTGTATACACGGGGGAAACGCATTGGGTAGAAAAGGCAATCCAGGTCCGCTTGACCGGGTTCACCCGGTTAGGTGCCAGTCTCGTCCCTCGGTTTTTGGGGCGTGAAAAACTTGGTATCAGAGCCTAAGGTTTTAAAAGTGTCCTAGGATGTCTCGGAGCCGTGTCTAGTAGATCCGTTCTTATCAGTGTGTTGTCGACCACATCTATAATTAGGGGGATGCATGGACATTTAGTAAAGTACCCTTTTATTGCGACTCAATATTGTGCGATGTGGTGGAAGGTGAGGTTGTCTATCTCTAACTTGTGCATTGTTCCAGTTTTCGGTAAATGGCACGCAAGAAGAGAGCCCGACTCGGCCTAAAGGCCAATGCCACCCGAGGAGTGGTCGTGGATTCTTTATCTGATGGCGCGGGCGAGAATGATTCCCTAGCCCTCAATCTGCCTGACTCCTCCATCCCAGGCCAGGATATTCCTATTCCTACTCTAACGGAAGGTGCTAAAGTCCCTCCCCCTGTTGTTGCTAATCCTTCTTCAGTCCCAGCTTCTGCTCCCGGTATTTCTGGTGGGGACCTCAGGGGAGCTATTCAAATGTTGACCTAGATAGGCCTCCCAGGCCCAAAGATCACATGCTGCCCCTGCATCCTCTAGCGAGCAAGGGGATTCTTCGGGGTCCAGGGTCAGCCAGTTGCTGCGGTTAGCCCCTATAGAGTTCACAAGCACCGAACCGTGAGGCTCATCCTCAGGAGTTTATTGATGATATGTACAAGACCCTCTGAGTTATGAGGGCTACCGATGCAGAGGGGGTTGAGTTGGCTTCCTATCGTCTAAAGGGAGCGGCATATTCGTGGTTTGAAATGTGGGAGAGTTCCCGTGTAGAGGGGAGCCGTCCGGCAAAGTGGGATGAGTTTGTTGATGCCTTCATGGATAATTTCTTGCCTGCCGAGACTATGGCGGCCCGTGCTGCGAAGTTCGGGTTCCTTAAGCAAGGTAATATGAGTGTGTGGGAGTATCATATGGAGTTTTTGCGCTTGTCCAAATATGTTGTTCACATGATGCCGACTGTGGAGGCCAGAGTTCGAAAGTTTGTTTAGGGCCTCGGTCCCTTAGTTGTAAATGAAGCTGCTACAGCTGCCTTGCATTCGGATATGAATTATGGGAAAATAATGGTATTCGCCCAGGCTACCGAGGCTCTGAAATTAAAATAAGGATGGTGACACAGAGGAGTAGTAGGGCCTGATTAGCGGACAACCCTGGTAGCTCAGTTGGAAGTGTGAGATTAGCCCTTGGGAGAGGATCGTTAGGGCCATCTCAGTCATATGATCAGTCCTCAGCCAGTGCGCCATCAGTAGGGCACAATTATTAGTAGTGAGGTCATTTTGGACCCGGTTCAGATGGCCGGAGGTTCCAGCAGCGGCGGAGGGTCCTATGCCCTAAGTGTGGGAGATTTCATACTGAGCCTTGTTACTTGGATATTCCGATATGCTATAGATGCGGAGTGAGGGGCCATGTTCAGCGAGATTGATGTGCGTCCAGTCAAGGCACAAGTAGGGGTACTGCTCAGCCCTCCAGTTCATCAGCCACTACGTCCTCAGCACACCCTCCCGCACCAGCAAGGCGCGGAGTAGCTAGGGGTAGAGCGTAGGGTCAAGGGGGACCCAACCAGTTTTATTTTATAAGTGGTTTCCAGAGCGCCGAGGCTTCTCAAGATGTTGTCATAGGTATCCTGACTGTTCAGTCTCCTGATGTATATGATCTTATTGATCCCGGGTCTTCCTTGTGATATGTTACTCGATTTATTGCCTCAAGTTTTGGGATAGAACCCGAATAGCTTCACGAGTCGTTCTCTGTGTCGGCTCCGATTAGTGATTCTATTACGGCTGTGCGAGTCTATAGGAATTGTATTATCACGGTGTGCTATGGGGATACCGTGACCGATCTTATTGAGCTACTAATGGTAGATTTTTATGGGATTATGAGGATGGATTGGCTCTACTCGTGCTTCGGTAACCTCGACTGCCGAGCAGGAATTATGAGGCTCGAGTTTCCTGAGGAACCAGTTATTGAATGGAAGGGGAATGATGTTGTGCCAAGAGGTAGGTTTATTTCCTACCTTAAGGCCTCGAAGATGATTTAGAAGAGGTGTATCTACCAATTGGTCCGGGTTGCGGACACCACTTCAGAGGTGCCTGTTCCCAAATCCGTGCCTGTTTTGAATGAGTTTCTAGAGGTTTTTCCGGATGAGCTTCCCGGGATTCCACCTGATAGAGAGATTGATTTTGGGATTGATGTTTGCCAGATACGCAGCCAATATCTATTCCACCCTGCCGAATGGCACCAGTAGAATTGAGAGAGTTAAAAGGACAATTGAAGGACCTATTAGAAAAGGGTTTCATTAGGCCTAGTGTGTTGCCTTGGGGGTGTACCGGTTCTATTTGCCATGTGGACGTGTCCAGTGACCACAAGAGTCTTCAGTATTTACTCAAGTAGAAGGAGTTGAACTTACGACAACAGAGGTGGTTAGAATTGCTCAATGACTATAATATGAATATTTTGTACCTTACAGGGAAGGCGAATGTGGTAGGCGACACTCTTAGTCGGAAATCCATGGGCATCTTGGCACATTTTGAAGCCGGTCAGAGGCTTTTGGCTCGGGAAGTTTATCAGATGGCTAGTCTGGGGGTCTGTCTTTCGACCTCAGGCAAAAGGGATTTCATGGTGCGTAATGGAGCAAAATCTTCGCTTGTAGCAGAAGTCAAGGGAAAGCAATTCAGGGATCCGACTTTGGCACATTTGAGGGAAACGATTATGAATCACAAGACTTCAACATTCTCACTCGGCAATAATGACGGTGTCATGCTGTGTCAAGAAAGGCTATGTGTTCCAGATGTGGATGATCTCTGGGAAAGGGTGATGGAAGAGGCTCACAAATCCAGGTATTCAGTACACCCAAGTTCTACGAAGATGTATCATGATCTCAAAGATATTTATTGGTCGAAGTGTATGAATAGGGGTGTGGCGTACTTTGTGGCTAGGTGTCCGACATGTCAAAATGTAAAGTCCGACCATCAGAGGCCCGGTTGATTGACGCAGCTCATGGAAATACCGATGTGGAAATGAGAGATGATCAATATGGACTTTGTGGTGGGGTTACCTCGCACTCCACGTAGGTTCTACTCGATTGGGTAATAGTGGATCGACTCACAAAGTCGGCTCATTTCTTGCTAGTCAAGTCCACCGATACTGCAGAACAATACGCTCAGTTATATGTCAAGGAAATAGTCACACTCCATGGAACTCTAGTTTCTATTATCTAGGATCGTGGGGCTCAGTTCACAGCTAACTTTTGGAAGAAATTTCAGCATGGTTTAGGTACTCAGGTAAATCTCAGCACATCATTCCATCCACAAGCTGATGGGCAGGCGGAGCGGACTATTCAGACGCTTGGAGATATGTTGCCTGTGTATTAGATTTCAAGGATAGCTGGGATGAACACTTGCCGCTTATAGAATTTTCTTATAATAATAGTTTCCATGCTAGCATTTAGATGGCCCCATTTGAGGCATTGTACGGAGGGAGGTGTAGGTCTCCGATTTGATGGTTCGAGGTTGGCGAGGCGAAATTGCTAGGACTAGATATTGTGCACCAAGCTATGGAAAAAGTTAGAGTCATTCAGGAAAGGATGAAAACAGATTAGAGTAGTCAGAAATCCTATGTGGACGTTCGTCGAAGAGATTTAGGGTTCCAAGTAGATGATTGGGTATTCTCGAAGGTGACTCCCATGAAGGGAGTAATGAGGTTTGGGAAGAAAGGAAAATTGAGCCCTAGGTATGTCGGGCCGTATCGAGTTGCTCAAAGCATAGGACATGTGGCTTATAGGCTGGAATTGCCCCCTGAAATGTCATTAGTGCACCCGGTGTTCCATGTGTCTATGTTGAAGAAATTGGTTGGAGATCCATCAACCCTCGTGCCAGTTTAGACTATTGAGGTTAACGAAAAATTATCGTATGAAAAGGTTCCAGTTGCTCTTCTTGATAGGCAAGCCCGTAGGTTGAGGAATACAGTTTTTGCTTCAGTTAAAGTGTTGTGGCGAAGTCAGCAAGTTGAGGAAGCCACGTGGGAAGCGGAAAATTAATTGAAAGAATAATATCCTCATTTGTTTGAATAAGTATAGTAGTGATCGTGCAAATTGTCATCTCTAAGCAATTATATGTTATGTTTAGTTTTAAAAATGCACCCCATTTTCCCCTAATTGCTCTACTATTGTAACTTCTCAAGTTGTGCATATGTATGTTGTGACTATTTGAGTAATGTGAAACCCCTTAGAGTAAATGAATTTTTTTGAAACTCATGTGATGGTTAAATAATTAAATGAAGCGTAGATTGGTAATGATTAATTGAAGTGTAGATTGGTAATGATTAATTGAAGTGTATATGGCATGTTGAAGTAATTGAATTATATGGGACTTGTCGAGGTGACCAAATTATGTGCAAGGCCATGAAATAACTAGTTATGTATGGGATTGGTTAGGAACATGAGTTTCAGGGGCTCTCTGACAGGTAGATAGGCCTAATTACAGAGGAAACTTTGGCGAAATTTTCAGAAAATAGCGGAGTAAGTAAAAATTGGGGGTTGGCATATTGTGTTTTCAAAACCAAATGATTTCCCGATCCTCATTCGAGGAAGAATGATTTTAACTAGGGGAGGATGTAAAGTCACGTAAAAATTTCTATGCCTAATATGACGCTTGGTTAGGTCCCTATGCTATTATAACTGTAGAAATTCTTAAAACGGTCCTATTTTGAGTAAAAAGTATCGAAGAACTTTAAAGATTAATTTTTCCGGAAATTGCGCGTTTATGTCATGCACTATGCGATCTCATAACAAGTATGCGGACCGCATAGTGGTCGCATACCTGGACAGTTTCCTGTCCATTTTGAGGACAACTATGTGGCCTAGAATGCGATCGCATTTTACGAATGCGGGCCGCATAGGTGACGCATTCTTGCCCCGTGGTTTTTGCGAGGGTTGTTATGCGATGCACTAGTCGATCGCATAACAGGTATGCGGACCGCATACCTGTGTGTCTAGTCTCCTTTTGGCCCATTTTGAGGGCCATTTATGTGACAGGAATGGGGACCGCACAGAAGTAATGCGATCACATTCCTGACCGCATAGAAGTAATGCGATCACATTCCTGACCGCATCTCTGTGTCGGGGCTCCTATTTTCTGAATTTAAAATCCGAACCCCTGTTTTATAAAACACCCATTCCCTTAATTTTTAATGATTTTCTGACCAAAAATAGAGAGAGAAGAAGAGAGTTCTTGAGAGAGAAGGTTTCAACATCATCCAATTTGATTTTCCAAAATGCCTCAAGCCCGGAAATTATCGAGTTATTGTCATCTTCTTCACTCAAAGAGGTAAGTCTTCACCCTATTTCCCCAATTTCTCAGATTACGTGTAAGAATAAAATACTCATAGGTTGGTTCTTGAAAATCAAAGGTGAAACCTTGCATGCATGTGAATAATCTTCCATTATCTAGAAAACGGAAGTACGCTAGGGCAATCTTTCACTAAAAAGGTGTTCATTAATCAAAAGGACCAAGTAGTAGCTGATAAAATGCCCAAATGAATACAAAATTCCTAATTCTAAGTGAAATATGTCACATTGTGGAATAGATTGACGCGCGAGACGGTCTGGTGAATTGTGATAGAAATCAACTGTTGAAATGCTAAAAGAGAAATTAACTTATGTTTGTAAATCCACGCATAAATCCTAAGTTGTTATTTCATATAGAACATGGTGCATTGTATACACAGGGGAAACGCGTTGGGTAGGAAAGGAAATCCAGGTCCGCTTGACCGGGTTCACCCGGTTAGGTGCCGGTCTCGTCCCTTAGTTTTTGGGGTGTAACATACAATGTACAATAAGGTGACTTGCTACTACAAAAGTCTGTAGTACAAAAGATAAAAAAGTACGAACGAGGAAAGAAAATGAGGTGAACTCGCTGAGCAGCTACCTCAATCCTTGATCAAACTCCAAGCACGTCCGGAAATCAACTAAAGAGATGGTCTGGTACCTAGATCTTCACACAGAGGCGAAGGGAGTAATGTGAGTACGCCAACTCAGTAAATAATCAAAGTAACTAAAAACTTGAGTGTAGTGACGAGCATTTATAAATCATGTAAATCCATATAATAAGTAACAGTGTAAATCAATAAATCAAGTTAGGAATCTACATTTCCCAATATTTCATAAAACTCCAGTTTCCATTTAAAATCTCGTATAAAACATTTGTCCAACATTATCATCAGGGGCTCAGCATAAAGAATAGTGAAAACAGTAGTTTCATATAATATAAGCCCCTCGGGCACAATATCACTCACAAATAAGCCTCTCGAGCGAGCCTCTCAGTCATTCGTGACTTCACTATCAGAATCTCATGCTCACACTAAAAACTCGTACTCAACAAGTACCATGAATATACAGAACTATTGTGGCGGGCAGCCCGATCCAATACATACATATATATATATACATATATATATATATACATATATATATATATATACATATATATATATATACATATATATATATATATTGTTGCGGTGTGCAGCCCGATCCATATAATGGTCGACTGCGCCTAGTGTGGGTGTACAAACTCTAGAGGGGCTCCTACAGCCCAAGCATTATATTTGTCGCGGCGTGCAGCCTGATCCAATATGTATTATGCTGCAGCGTACAACCCGATCCATATATAACATATATTGTTGCGGCGTGCAGCCCGATCCATACATAATATATATTGTTGTGGCGTGCAGCCTAATCCATAATTATCCTCACATACTCGGCTTTCGACCTCACTCAGTCATCCTTACAAGCCACTCGGCAATTCATCTCAACTCACGGGACTCAGCCCAAAATACCTCACAGTGTTTCAAAATAGTGTGATAGCAGTAAAAATAACAATAAGTAGAAAACATGACTGGGTTCACAATTGTTCTATCAGGGTAGTGTGAGAATAGTTAAAAAGTACCTTTGAGGGTCTAAACAGGTCGGCACAAGGCCCCAAACATGGCTAAGCCCATAAATAAGGTTTCAAATCGAATACGCGGCTTAGTAGATGCAGTGGGACGGACCAAATCATAATCCCTATCAGTGCACGCCCATACACTCATCACCTAGCATGTGTGTCACCTCACTTACCAACACAATATAAAATACCGTGGTTTCATACACTTAGGTTTAGAGTTACAATTGTTACTTACTCAAAACAGCCCAAAAACTACTCCGCGGTGCTCTTGCCCCTAGAAACGGCTCCCAAATGCTCCGAGTCTATCAGAAATCAGATCAATAACATAAAAATATTCCAGGGAGACAAACCCCAATCGAAAACTATTAAAATTAGGCACAATTCCCGAAATTTGTTAAACCCCACCCCCAAGCCCACATCTCGGAACTCGATAAAATTTATGCTAGAATTATCCTCATCCTCCCACGAGTATATGCATATCAAGAACACTAAAATCGGAGTTCAATTGACCCTCAAATGTCCATTTTAAGGTCTCTTAATCTCAAGCCCTAATTACCAATTTTGCACTGATTTTTCCCTAATTTTTCACCACTAATTATACCTTTAATCACATATAAACGAGTTATGAAGTCAAGAATATTACCTCCAAATGATTCCCCTTTGGTTTCCTCAAAACAATAGCTCAAAAGCTTCAATCCCGTTCACAAATTGTGGAAAAATGAAGAAGGGTCGCAGTTTTGGGCTACTAAAAAAGTGCCCAGCTTTTGCAACTACTCAGTGCGTTCGCATCACGAAGGATGCGTTTGCGAAGCAGTGGCTCTCATCCCTCTGTGGTATCGCGTTCACCCAACCGCGTTTGCATAGAATAACTAAACTCCCCTGCCACACGCGCCCACACTATGGGATCGCAACAAGCCTCATGCGACCTCACTCCTATTCCTTCTCCCACTACGCGATCGTAGACCATTAATGGCGATCACATATAATAATTTTTGTTGACTCACCAATAAACCTATGCGATTGCAGCCCCACCTCTGCGATCACATATAAGAAAACCAGAACCAAGAAAATACAGCAACATCAGTCCTTTTAAGGCCAAACACTCTACGTTAACCACACAAAACGCACCCGAGGCCCCCGGGACCTCAACCAAACATACCAACACACCCCATGACATCATTCAAACTTAGTCGAGCCTTCGAAACACCAAAAACAATGCAAAAACACAAAAATAACATCAAATTCAAGCCTATGAACTTTGAAACTTCTAAATTCCGCCAATGATGTTGAAACCAACAAAAACATGTCCAAATGACTTGAAAATATGCACGCATATCAAAAATGACATTAGGAACCTGCTCTAACTTCTGGAATTCCATTCCGACCCCAATCGGCTATTTCCCCTGCTGACCAAAAATCGTCAAAAACATACTTTCGCCAATTCAAGCCTAATTCTACTCCAGAAATCAAAACTTCATTCTGAACGCACTCTAAGTCCCAAATCAACTAACAAAGCTATCCAAACTATAAAATCCACATTCCGAGGTCGTTTACCAATAATTCCACTCCAGGAGACTTTTTCAACTATTAAGCTAATTTAAGAGACTAAGTGTCTCTGTTCTCGCCACGACCACTCCGAACCCAAAAAAACGATCCAACACAACATAAATAGGCTAAGCAGCATGCGATAAAGTAGAAACACGGGAAACGGGGCTAATTTCATGGAACGACTGGCCGGGTCGTTATATCCTCCCTTTCTTATAGAAATGTTCGTCCTCAAACGGGTATAGAAGCATACCTGGAGTCTGGAATAAGTGAGGATATAAAATCCGCTTCTCCCGCTCAGTCTCCAAGGTGTCATCTACCATCGGTTCCCCCTCCACTGAACCTTCACTGAAGCTATATCCTTAGACCTCAACTTTCTGACTTGACGACCCAAAATATCCAGTGGCTCTACCTCATATGACATACAATCCTTTAGTTGAACCGTGTTGAAGTACAAAACATGAGACGGGTCACCAACATACTTTCGAAGCATCGATACATGGAACACCGGATGAATACTCGATAAGCTGGGAGGCAAGGCAACCCTACAAGCCACCTCCCCAATCATCTGAGCACCTCAAATGGCCCAATGAACCGGGGACTCAACTTTCCTCTCTTCCCGAACCTCATAACACCCTTCATGGGTGACACCTTCAGCATGAAGCAGCTTCTCCCCAACCATGAATGTGTCACGCCTCAAAATTGAGGGAGGAGACCAGCGCCTAACCGGATGAACCCGATCAAGCAAACCTGGATTGCCTTTCCTACCCAACGCATTTCCCTATGTTCATAATGTACATTTATAAGTGAAACAACAAAATAGAATCAAATCGTGCATTTACAACATAAGTAAAATCTCCTCTTTTAACATTTTCAACATTTAATCTTCCCAAAACTTACATTCTAAAATACAACATCCCCGATACGAGATCGTGATTACAAACGAGTACGTCAACTACCCCAAATACATATATACAATCCACATAATGTCTGCGGAGTCCCTAAAGATATGGAGAAGAGTATACAAACTTGCCGGCAACAAGGCCCCGACTGTACCTTAAAAGAATAAAATATAGAAAAGAAGGTGGCACAGACCACGCACGACCCCGAAAGGAAGTGGGGCTCACCAGATATGCTGAGGAGATGAAAGGAAGAAACCACTATCGGCGGACTGAGCTACCTACTATAGAACTGCCTACATCCATATAAAAGATGTAGCTCCCCCGACAAAATGGACGTTAGTACCATGGAATATTATTAGTATGTCTGAACAAGCTTTACTCTATGTAAAATCAGACAATACACAGATAGGAGGCAGTCAAAGAAACCAAACAGTTTATGCACAGAGATACAGAAAACACAAATGAGAGTTCCACAGTTTCTTATTTCAACCTTTCTCCTGTTGCGGCGCGCAAGCCGATCCTACCGGACAACTCACATTCCACCCTTATTTCTTCTGTTGTGGCGTGCAACCCGATCCCGCCGTACAATTCACATTCCCCCTTATTTCCTTTGTTGCAGCGTGTAACCCGATCCCACCGTACAATTAACATTCCACCCTTAATTCTTCTGTTGTGGCATGCAACCCGATCCCACCGTACAATTCACATTCCACCCTTATTTCTTTTATTGCGGCGTGCAACCCGATCGCACCTTGCAATCATATTTGATAGCAACATCAACCAATCAACTCAATCAAAAGGATTTTCATCATCAAGAATATACATTCGTAACAACCAAAGAACCATGTGAAATTAAGGCCACAGTAATCTTTACCAAACAGTGAGTCATATACGGTATACAATCAACATATAGTTCAACTAGATAAATCCACATTTCCTTTCTGTTACTTGCTACACAACATTTAGCACTCAGATACATTCAACAATTTGATTCATTTTCATTTCTTTTGTTTTGTTGCACATCCTCTCATACTGATGTATTCAACATTTAACGAGCTTTGCACATGATAGAATAAGCACAAAGAATCACCTTTTCAGAATCTCATATAGCATGGTGGCATGGTAATCAACTAGGACAGTCAGAGAACAGAATATTACGCCTCAACACATTAGAACAATTGATTCATATATGCATAAGTCAGAAACTTATAACGAATGCTCGGACACCAACGAGGTGACTCTACAAAGATTAAAGTTAGCCATGAATACCTCGAGTCGAAATTCCCCTTTAATATCTATTCTCAACCCACCAGACCTTCTATCGCCTCCAATATAATTTACAAGATGCCATGTTTAGACTTAGAATTTTTAATCATGAACCCATTTGGGCATTTTATCAAACACTATGTGATCCCTTTGATTATTTAATCCAGTTTTTAGTTGAAGGTTACTCTAACTTACACCCCTTCTAGACTAGGACAAATCACGAACATGCATGCAAGTCTTAGCTTTTATCTTCAAGAACCAATTTATGTGTGTTCCATTTTTAAACAAAACCTGAGAATTGAATGGAAATGGGGTGGGGACTTACCTCTTATGGTAAAGAAGATGAAGATCACTTGAAAATTTTCGGGCCTAGGTAGAGATGATGGACCAATTTGATAAAGAAGAAGACTATCTCTCACTAAACTCACTCTGCCTTCTCTCTATTTTGTTCAGATACCCGTTAAAATGAAAGGGGGTAAGCATTTTATTAAGCTGGAGTCGGGTATAAGAATTAGAAATTAAATGTCCCGAAGAAGGAAATGCGGTAAGGAATGCGATCACATTCCTGCTATGCAGTCTGCATTCCTGTCGCATAAATGGCACTCAAATGGGCCAAAACTGGAACCTGATTTCTCAGGTATGCGACAACTATGCAGTCCACATACCTGATCTGCGATCGCATAGTGGACTATATATCTGCAAAATTCTGGAAATTTATATCTTTTAAGTCTCGGGGTAGTTTTTACTCCATTAGGGTCCATTTTATGAATTTCTACAATGGGGACCCATTCGGGCATTGTTTTAAGACTTGAAATTTTATAGGTCTTTACATCTTCCCCCACTTAGAATCATTCATCCTCTAATGTGGGTCGGGGAATCACTTAATTAAGAGAACACAACACATTCCAACCTCCAAATTCTTTCTAACTCCGATATTTCCTAAAAATTTTGCCAGTGTTTCCTTTGTAATTAGGCCTATCTACCTGTCAGAGAGCCCCCGAAACATAGTTTAACCAATTTCACACATTTTCAGTTACTCTATCAACTTTCACATAATCCGACCATTTCAACAAGTTGCATATAATTCAATTACTTCCACAAGCCACACATAGTTCAGTTGACTCCACAGATTTGCACATAATTCAACTATTGCAATGAGTTGCACACAATTCAGCTATTTCAAGGAGTTGCACATGATCCAACTAATCACAACAACATATACATTTATGGCACAAAGTTTGAGAAGTCACAATAGTAGGGTAATTAGGGGACTGGCTTGTTCTTGCACAAAATTTTACACCAATGTAATTGCTTAGAGATGACAACTTTCAAAACCCCTACAGGACTTATTCACACAAGTGGGGATATTTCTCTTTCATTTCATTTTCCGCTTCGCACGTGGCTTCTTTCACTTTTTAACTCCACCATAATACTTTGACTGAAGCGACTTCTTTGTTTCTCAACCTACGAACTTGCATATCAAGAATAGCAACCGGAACCTCTTCATATGACAACTTTTCATTAATTTCAATGGTCTCAACCGCCACGACGACAGATGGATTTCCAACTACCTTCTCCAGCATGGACCTGTGAAACATCGAGTGCACTAATGACATCTCAGGGGGAAATTCTAGCCTATACGCCACCTGCCCTATCCTTTTGAGCAATCCTATATGGCCCGACATACCTTGGGCTCAATTTCCCTTTCTTTCCGAACCACATCACTCCTTTCATGGGAGACACCTTCAAGAATACCCAATCATCTACTTAAACTCCAAATCTTTTCGATGAACGTCCGCATAGGATTTTTGATGACTCTGAGCAATCTTCATCCTCTCCTGAACGACTCTAACTTTTTCCATAGCTTGGTGAACAAGATCCGGTCCTATCAGTTCCGCCTCATCAACCTCAAACCATCCAATCGGAGACCTACACCTCCTTCCCTGCAATGCCTCAAATGGGGCAATATGAATACTAGCATGGAAACTGTTATTATAACCAAATTCTATAAGCGGCAAGTGATCATCCCAGCTCCCCTTGAAATCTAATACACAAGCCTATAAAATATCTTCAAGCGTCTGAATGGTCCGCTCTGCCTGACCGTCCGCTTGGGGTTAGAAAGTTGTGCTAAGATTTACCTGCGTACCCAAACCTTGCAGAAATTTCCTCCAAAAGTTAGCTATGAACTGGGACCATCGATCTGAGATAATAAATATTGGAGTCCAATGGAGCGTGACTATTTCTTTGATATACAACTAAGCGTACTGTTCTGCAGTATCGATGGACTTGACTTGCAAGAAATGCACCGACTTCGTGATCCGATCCACTATTACCCAAACTAAGTCGAACCTACGCGAAGTGCGAGGTAACCCCACCACAAAGTCCATATTGATCATTTTCCATTTCCATGTTGGTATTCCCATAAGATGTGCAACCCACCAGGCCTCTGATGCTCGGCCTTCACTTGCTGACAATTTGGACACCTAGCCACAAAGTCCGCCAATCCCCTCTTCATATCATTCCACCAATAAATATCTTTGAGATCATGATACATCTTCGTAGAACTTGGGTGTACTGAATACNCAAAGTCCGCCAATCCCCTCTTCATATCATTCCACCAATAAATCTCCTTGAGATCATGATACCTGCAATTGTGAGCCTCGTCCATAACTCTCTCCCGAAGATCATCCACATACGGAACACATAGCCTCCCTTGGCACTACAAAACACCGTCATCATTGTCGAGTAAAAAAGTTGTACTTGTGATGCCAAATTACTTCTCTCAACTATGCCAAAGGTGGATCCCTGAATTGCTTTCCATTGACTTCCGCTATAAGAGAAGACTCCGCTCTATTACTCAACACGACATTCCCTCCATCTGAGGCGAAAAGACATACCCCGGCCAACTCATAAACCTCCCGAGCCAAAGGCCTCTGGCCTGCTTCCAAATGAGCCAAGTTACCCATGGATTTCCGACTAAGAGCGTTGGCTACCACATTCGCCATTCCTGGATGGTACAAAATATTCATATCATAATCCTTGAGCAATTCTAACCACCTCCACTGTCTTAAGTTCAACTCCTTCTGTGAACATGTCCACATGGACCCCATAAAGATAATGCCTCCAGATCTTTAATGCAAACACAACCTCCACGAGCTCCAAATCGTGCGTCGGGTAATTCTTCTCCTGATTCTTGAGCTGCCTAGAAGCATATGGTATTACCTTGCCACATTTCATCAATACACACCCCAAACCAACCCTTTAAGCATCAAAATACACCACAAACCCTTTTGAACCTTCTAGCAAGGCCAACACTGGCGCCAAAGTCAATCTTGATTTCAATTCTTGAAAACTCTTTTCGCAAGCATCGGACCACTGAAACTTAACCGCTTTCTGTGTCATCTTATCAATGGGGAGGCGAGGGTACAGAATCCCTGCATGAACCTTCGATAAACTCAAGCCCAACCAAGAAACTCTGAATCTCTATCGGTGTCGTTGGTCTTGGTCAATCCTTTACCGCTGCTACCTTTTGGGGATCAACCCGAATTCCTTCCCTGGAAACAACATGACCCAAAAAGGTGACTGATTCTTGCCAAAACTCATATTTTGAAAACTTTGCATACAACCGGTGATGATGAAGAGTCTGCAGAACTACCCTGAGGTGATTAACATGATCTTCCTGACTTCGCGACTAAACAAGGATATCGTCAACTAAGACAATCACAAAGGTGTCAAGAAACGGTTTGAGAACCCGATTCATAAGATCCATAAAAGTTGTCGGGGCGTTGGTTAGCCCAAAATACATTACCTGAAATTCAAAGTGCCCATATCAAGTCCTGAAGGTATTCTTAGAAATATCCTGCTCCCTGATCTTTAACTGGCGATACCCGGACCGCAAATCAATCATTGAGAAGAACTTAGCACCTTGCAACTGGTCGAACAAATCATCTATCCGAGGTAATTGTATTTGTTTTTTATGATGATATTGTTGAGCTGCCGATAATCAATACACATCCGAAACGATCCGTCTTTTTTTCTGATAAAAATAACTGGTGCGCCCCAAGGCGACACACTTGGTCGTATGAAACCCTTTTCTAATAGATCTTTGAAGTGTTTTTTAACTCTCTCAATTCTACTGGCACCAGTCGGTAGGGTGGAATAGATATTGGTTGTGTATCTTGTAATACATCAATCCCGAAATCGATTTCTCTATCTGGTGGAATCCCAGGAAGCTCATCCGGAAATACTTCAAGAAATTCATTCACAACAGGCACAGATTAGGGAACAAGCACCTCTGAAGTGGTGTCCGCAACTCGGACCAAATGGTAGATGCACCCTTTTCTGACCATTATTTAGGCGTTAAGGTAGGAAATAAACCTACCTCTTGGCATAACTTTATTCCCCTCCCACTCGATAACTGGTCAATTAGGAAACTCGAGCCTCATAATTTTGGTTCGGTAGTCGATTTTAGTAAATCACGAATAGAGCCAATCAATCCCCATAAATACATCAAAATCTACCATTTCTAGCTCAATAGATCGGTCGTGGTATCCTGACTACGCAGGTGACAACACATTTCCTATAGACTCGCATGACCGTAATAGAATCACCAGCCGGAGTAAACAAAGAGAACGACTCATGAAATCGTTCCGGTTCTATCCCAAAACCTGAAGCAATAAATGGAGTAACATATGCCAAAGAAGACTGGAGATCAACAAGAGCATAAACATCATGTGACTAAACAGTCAGAATACCTGTGACAGCATCTGGAGAAGCCTCCGCACTCTGGCGACCACTCAAAGCATAAAACTGACTGGGTTCCCCTTGAGTGCTCCACCCCTTGCTGCACCGCACCGTGATGGAGCTGGAGGGACGCGGGCTGGTGGGTGTGTTAAAGATGTAGCAGCTGATGAACTGGATGGTTGAGCAGTGCCCTTACCCGTGCCCTGACTGGGTGCACGATCGTCTCGCTGAACATGGCCTCTCACTCCACACCTATATCATACCGGTATGACCAAGTAATAGGGCTCATGATGAAACCTCCCGCACGTAGGGCATGGGGCCCTCCGCTGCTGCTGGAACCTCCCACCTAAACGACCTGGCTGATGGAACCTCCTGTTGTCTGAACCTGGTCCAACACAACCTCCCTGCTGATAATTGTTCCCTGATAGCGGCGCACTAGCTGATGACTGAGCATAGGACTGAGATGGCCCTGATGACCCTCTCCCAAGGGTTGATCTCCCTCCTCCAACTGAACTACCAGGGTTGCACACTGACCGGGCCCTACTACTGCTCTCCCTTTCCATTTTTATCTTTAATTTCTAAGCCTCCACAGCCTAGGAAAATCCCGAATTCTTCCCGTAGTTCATATCTTAATGCAAAGCAACTGTAGAAGCTTCATTAATAACCAAGGGTCAAGTCCCTGAACAAACTGAAGAACTCTAGCCTCCGTAGTAGATACCATGTGAACATCACATTTTGACAAGCGCATGAACTCTATATGATACTCACACGCACTCATGTTGCCATGCTTAAGAACCTCAAACTCTATAGCACGGGCTGCCATAATCTCGGCAGGCAAGAAATGAACATAAAGGCATCCACAAACTCATCTCACCTCGCCGGAGGGGTCCCCTCTCCTCGAAAACTCTCCCACATATCGAACCACGTATATGCCGATCCCTTCAGACAATAGGAAACCAAATCACACCCTCTGTCTCAGTGGCCCTCATAACTCGGAGGGTCTTGTATATCTCATCAATGAACTCTTGAGGATCAGCCTCTCGGTCGGTGCCTATAAACTCTGGAAGGGCTAACCGCAAAAACTGGATGACCCTGGAACCTGAAGAATCCCCTGGCTCGCTAGAGGACGTAGGGGCAGCATTTGATCTTTAGGTGTGAGAATGTAAAGACCAGTAGCATTTTCTCGTTTTAAAATAATGCCCGAATGAGTCCCCGAGTTGTTTTTACTGTAGAATTTTTAAAACGGACCTAAATTGAGTAAGAAGTACCTAGAGACTCAAAAAATATTTTTTTCCAGAAAATAGGTGTTATGCGACGCATTATGCGATCACATAACGTGTATGCGTACCTCATAATGGTCGCGTACACAGGCAGATCATTTCTCCATTTGAGGTCAGCTATGCGGTCTGATATACGATCGCATTTTAGTTGTGCGGACCGCATAGCTTTCGCATTGTTGCCTTTGGTTTTTTGATGGAAGTTATGTGACGCATTATGCGATCGCATAACGTGTATGCGGACCGCACAATGGTCGCATACATGGGCAGTCTGTTTCGAATTTTGGCCCATCTTGAGGGCCATTATGTGGTCGATTATGCGGACCCCATGTCAGGAATTCCTCATCGCACTCTTCTGTCGGGCCCTATTTTTTTCTAATTTTTAAAACCCGACCTCAATCCTTTAAAAACACCCATCCCCTTAATTTTAATCATTTTTTTGGTATATTAGAGAGAGGAAAGAGTGGATTCCAGAGAGAGAAAGACCATACTTCATCAAATTGGTCTTCCTTCATCACTCAAGCTTAGAACTAATCAAGTAGAACACAAATTTCTTCACTCTAAGAGGTAAGCTTCCACCCCATTAACCCTAAATTTCCATATTTTGTTAAAATGAAGCATGGGTAGGATAGTTCATAAAGACNNNTAGAGAGAGAAAGTCCCAACTTCATCAAATTGGTCTTCCTCCATCACACAAGGTTGGAACTAATCAAGTAGAACACAAATTTCTTCACTCTAAGAGGTAAGCTTCCACCCCATTAACCCTAAATTTCCATATTTTGTTAAAATGAAATATGGGTAGGATAGTTCATAAAGCCGGGGTTAAGAACCTTGCATGCATGTACCCTAACTACCATAATGTAGTTAAGGAAAATAGGTTGGGGTAATATTTCAGTAAAGAAGGGTTATTTAATCTAAAAAGAACACCTAGTGTTTGATAGAAAGCTCAAATGAGTTTAAGACATTTTCATGATTCCTAATCCTAAGTTTAAGTGTTCCGCATTATGAAGTGGATTGAAGGTGCTAGAAGGCTCGGTGATTCGAGATAGAAATTAAGGAAAAATCCTGATTCGAGGTATGTATGGATAATTTTAACCTTCGTAGAATCCTCTTGTTGGGTCCGAGTGTTTGTTATGTGTACCTTTTTTGGAAATATGTGAATTGATTGTTTGGACTTGTTCAGGTGTGAGATTCTATTCTCTAACTTTCCTGGTTGATTGTCATGCTACTGTGATGTATGAAGTTGTGAAAGGTGTTTGATGTGTAATGAACGAAAGATTGATAATGTGCTCAAATGTGGGAATGTGTCAAATAGTTGAAAGCCATACATGGAAAGTAATGAAAAGGAGTATTGTGAAACAATGTAACTGAATTAGGCGATTGTGGCAACACCGTGTTCATGAAATTACTACTTGATGAGAGTTATGGTGCCTTGGGACCAAATACATAAATTGTTGATATGAACTTGTATTCCTTGAAGTGATGATTCTTGTGATGAAATTGTTTGTTGTTGCTGTTATGAAATATGATTGTCAGATGGGATCGGGTTGCACGCCGCAACACAAAGCAATAGGATTGATTAGGTGTAAGGCAATAAGGGTGGCCGAGGTAATAAGGACGGAATGTGATCGTTATCACCATAGAAATGAAAAATCGGGAAAACTCTTGAATATGGTAATGTTGAAAGGGGAAAAGTAGAGATTGTGAAACTTGATTATTTGGTTGTTCTTTTGCACGTGCATTGATTGATTGGTTCTATTACTGTTTCTTACTTGTGTATTGTTTGATTGTACTTGGGATAAAGTTTGTTCATACATACTAGTATTATTCCACAGTACTAACGTCCTTTTTGCCGGGGCGCTTCATTTTCTTATATAAATGTAGGTGGTTCTATAGCAGGTAGTTCAGCCCACCGTCAGTAGTGCCTCATCTCCTTTCCGTCAGTTGTTCTGCTGAGCCCCATTTTCTCCCGGGGCCACGTGTGGCTCATGTCACCTTAATTTAAGTTTATGGTGTAGTGTAAGGTATAGCTGGGGCCTTGTTGCTGGCAAGTAGTATATAAATATTTTGTACTTGTAGAGGCTCTGTAGACACAATGTGGGGAAACTATATATGTATTTTGGGTAGCAAGCGTACGGTTTGGAATCGTGGTCCACATTGTTAATGTTGTATGTATTTTGTAAGTATTTGGTATCATGTGTTAGTAATGATAAAAAGTATAAGTGAATTCAAGTTGGAAGTTTATGCTTAAGTTATAAATGGCTATTTTACTTGAATGATGTATATTTAAATCACGGGGTAACACGTGGGATAGGAAAGGAAAATCAGGTTCGCTTGACTAGGGACACCCGGTTGAGTGCGGGTCACGTCCCTCGATTTTGGGGCGTGACAAACTTGGTATCAGAGCCTAAGGTTTTAAAAGTGTCCTAGGATCTCTCGGAGTCGTGTCTAGTAGAGCCCTTATTATCGGTGTCCTGTCGACCACATCTATAATTAGGGGGCTACATGGACATTTAGGAAAAACCCTTTTCATTGTTGTTCTATATCGTGCGGTGAAGTGTAAAGTGAAAAATATTCTCGTCTAACTCATGCTTTGTTCCAAAATTTTCAGTAATGGCACTAAAGAAGAGAGCTAGGCTCGGCTTAGAGGCTGATGCCACCCCAAGTGTGGCTGTGAAATCTTTACCCGATGGTGCGGGTGAGAGCGAGACCCCAACTATGAATCCACATGGCCTTTGTGTTCCAAACCAGAGTGTTCCTATCCTGTTGTGGTAGAGGGTACGGCAACCCCTCCAGAGTCAACTAGTTTATGCGGTTGGCCCCTCCAGAGTTCTCAAGTATTGATCCGGAGGCCGATCCACAGGATGTTCTACATGAGATGTGCAAGATGCTTCGGGTTATGAAGGCTATAGACACAGAGGGGGTTGAGTTAGCATCTTACAGGCTGAGGGGATCAGCATATTCATGGTTCGATATGTGGGAGAATTCTCGTGGGGAGGGAAGTCCTCCAGCGAGATGGAATGAGTTCGTTGATGCTTTCATGGATCATTTCTTGCCTGCCGAGGCTATGGCCACCCATGCTACAGGGTTTGAGGTTCTCAAGCGTGGTGATATGAGTGTATGGGAGTACTGCATAGAGTTCGTGAGGTTGTCCAAGTACGCTCCTCAGTTGGTATCAACTATGCGTGCCAGAGTTGGAAGGTTTGTTCAGGGCATCGGTCCTTTAGTTGTGAATGAAGCTGCTACAGATGCCTTGCACTCAGACATCAATTATGGTAAGATAGTGGGATTCGCCCAGGCCACGGAGGCCAGAAAATTGAAGATAAGGTCGGAGAGGAAGAGTGCCAGCAAGGCCTGGTCAACGAGCCACTTGGGGAGTTCAGTTGGAGGAGGGACACCAGTTAAGGGGAGAGGACCATCAAGGCCATCACAGTCTTATGCTCAATCCTCATCCAGTGCATCGCCACCAGTGCACCATTATAAGCAGAGTAGTCGCTAGGGACCAGGATCAGACAGTAGGAGACACCATTTGCCCGGTCGTCCAAGAGGGAGGTTCCAGCAGCAGAGGAGGGCTCCATGCTCTAAGTGTGGGAAGTTCCATACCGAGCCTTGATACCTGGATATCGCGGTAGGCTACGGTGTGGGGTGAGAGGTCATATTCGACAGGATTGTCGTGCGCCCAGTCAGGGCATGGGTAGTGGTTTTGCTTAGCCATCCAGCTCTTTAGTCGCCGCATCTTCAGTATGTCCTCCAGCTCCAGCAAGGCGTGGTGCAGTTAGAGGTGGATCTCGTGGTAGAGGTGGACCCAGCTGGTTTTATGCTTTGAGTGGTCGCGAGAGTGCGGAGGCTTCTCCAGATGTTGTTACAGGTATTCTGGCTGTTCAATCCCTTGATTGTTATGCTCTTATTGATATGGCTTCCTCCTTGTCTTATTTTACCCCATTTATTTCTTCAAGTTTTGGGATAGCACCCGAACAGCTTCATGAGCCGTTCTCGGTGTCGACTCCGATTGGTGATTCAATTACAGCCCCACGAGTCTATAGGAATTTTGTTGTCACGGCGTGTGCTCGATATACCACGGCCAATCTTATCAAACTAGGGATGGTAGATTTCGATGTTATCATGGGAATGGATTGGCTTTACTCGTGCTTTGATAAACTCGGCTGCCGAACAAGAATTATGAGACTAGAGTTTCCTAACGAGTCAATTATTGAGTGGAAAGGGAACGGTGTTGTGCCAAAGGGTAGGTTTATTTCCTACCTTAAGGCCTCGAAGACGATTAAAAAGGGGTTTTATTATCATCTGGTCCGGGTTGCGGACACCACTTCGGAAGTGTCTGCCAACGAGTCCGTCCTAGTCGTGAATGAGTTTCTTGAAGTATTTCCAGACGATCTTCCAGGGATCCCGCCAGATAGAGAGATCGATTTTGGGGATGGATGTATTGCCAGATACGCACCAATATCTATTCCACCATACAGAATGGCGCCAGCAGAGTTGAGGGAGTTAAAGGAGAAGTTGAAAGACTTATTAGAGAAGGGGTTCATTCGACCAAGTATGTCGTCGTGGGGCGGTCCGGTTCTTTCTTTCAGGAAGAAAGATGGGTCGCTTCGGATGTGTATTGATTATCGGCATCTCAACAAAGTCACTATCAAAACCAAGTATCCATTGCCTCAGATAGATGATTTTTCCGACCAATTGCGGGGTGTGAGGTTCTTCTCAAAAATTGATTTACGGTCGGGGTATCACAAGTTGAAGATCAGAGACAAGGATATTCCTAACAACACCTTCAGAACTCGTTATGGCCATATTGAATTTTTGGTAATGTCCTTTGGACTGACCAATGCCCAGCAGCTTTCATAAATCTTATCAATCGGGTTTTCAAACAGTTTCTTGACTCCTTCGTGATTGTTTTTATTGATAACATCCTTGTCGACCCGCGAAGTCGGAAAGACCATGCTAATCACCTCAGGGCAGTTCTGCTGAGTCTTCATCATCACCAATTGTATGCCATGTTTTCAAAATATGAATCTTGGTTGGAGTCAGTCACATTTTCTGGTCATAATGTTTCCAGATAAGGGATTAATGTTGATCCCCAGAAAATCACAGGGGTAAAGGATTGGCCTAGACCAACGACCGCGACAGAGATTCGCAGTTTCTTGGATCTAGCTGGGTATTATCGGAGGTTTGTGGAAGTGTTCTCTACCCTCGCCTCCCCATTGACTAAATTGACGCAGAAGGCAACTAAGTTCCTATGGTCCAACATTTGTGAGAAGGGCTTTCAGGAATTGAAATCAAGATTGACTTTAGCACTGGTGTAAAGTTTTCCAGAAGGCACGGAGGGATTTTCGGTTTATTGCGATGCTTCAAGGGTTATTTTGGGATGTGTGTTGATGCAACACAGGAAGGTTATAGCCTATCTTCCAGGCAACTCAAGAATCACGAGAAGAATTATCCGACGCATGATTTAGAACTTGCAGAAGTTGTGTTTTAATTAAAAATCAGGCGGCATTATTTGTATGGGGTCCATGTGGACGTGTTCTCAGACCACAAGAGTCTCCAATATTTGTTCAAGAAGAAGGAGTTGAATTTAAGGCAGCGGCGATGGTTAGAGTTGCTTAAGGATTATGATATGAACATTCTGTACCATCCGGGAAAAGCAAACGTAGTGGCCGACGCTCTCAGTCGGAAGTCTATGGGTAGTCTGGCTCATTTGGAGGAAGATCAGAGACCGTTGGCTCGGGAGGTTTGTCAATTGTCTAGTCTGGGGGTCTGTCTCTTGACCGCAGACGAGGGGAAAGTCATGGTGCATAACACGGCAGAGTCATCACTTGTAACGGAAGTCAAGGAGAAACAGTTTATTGATCCAGCATTGGCGCAGTTGAAGGAAACAGTTTTGAATGGCAAGATTTTGGCATTTTCACTCGGGAGCGATGATGGTGTTTTGCGGTGCCAGGGAAGGTTATGTGTTCCTAATTGATAATCTTCGGGAGAGGGTGGTGGCGGAGGCTCACAATTCCAGGTATTCCGTGAACCCATGTTCTACCAAAATGTATCATGATCTCCAGGAGATTTATTGGTGGAGCGATATGAAAAGAGGTGTGGCGGACCTTGTATCTAAATGTCCGAATTGTCAGCAGGTGAAGGCCGAGCATCAGAGGCCTAGTGGGTTAACTCAGCTTATGGAAATTCTAATGTGGAAATGGGAATTTATCAACATGGATTTAGTGGTAGGGTTACCTCGCACTCGGCGCAAGTTCGACTCAATTTGGGTGATAGTGGATCGACTAACGAAATCAACGTCGGTCAAGTCCACTGATACTGCAGAACAGTATGCTCGGTTGTATACCAAGGAAATAGTCAGGCTTCATGGTACTCCAGTTTCCATTATATCAGACCGAGGAGCATAGTTCACGGCTAAATTTTGGAGGAAATTTCAGCAAGGTTTGGGTACTCAGGTAAATCTCAGCGCAGCTTTGCATCCGCAGACTGATGGTCAGGCAGAGCGGACTATTCATACGCTTGAAGATATGTTACGGGCTTGTGTGTTGTACTTCAAGGGTAGTTGGGATGATCATTTACCGCTTATCGAATTTGATTACAATAACAGCTTTCATGCTAGTATTCAGATGGCCCCATTTGAGGCATTGTACGGAAGGAGGTGTAGATCTCTGATAGGATAGTTCGAGGTTGGTGAAGCGGAACTGTGAAATACTTATATAAATAAAAATGCGGGACAGATAAAAAAGATGCAGGGTCATTTATCTTCTTGGCTAGTCAAGCATGGGCTAATCCATAGATCTTTGGGCTTTGATTACCAAGGAATAGAGACTTTATGTTAGGGCCAGATCTTCTGCAACAGGCATTGGAAAAGGTCAGAGTCTTTCGGGAGAGGATGAAAACCGCTCAGAGTCGTCAAAAATCCTAACTAGACGTGCGTCGAAGAAAATTGGAATTCCAAGTTGATAATTTCGTATTCTTGAAAGTATCTCTCATGAAGGGAGTAATGCGGTTTGGGAAGAAAGGAAAATTGATCCCACGGTATATCGGGCCATATTGGATTGCTTAAAGGGTAGGACAAGTGTCTTATAGGTTGAAATTACCCCCTGAATTGTCACTAGTGCATCTGGTATTCCACGTGTCCATGTTGAAGAAAATGGTTTGAGATCCATCAGCCATCGTGCTAGTTGAGACTATTGAGGTTAATGAAGAATTATCGTATGAAGAGGTTCCGGTTGCTATTCTTGATAGACAAGTCCGTAAATTGAGAAATAAGGAGATTGCTTCAGTCAAAGTGTTATGGCAGAGTCAGCAAGTCGAAGAAGCTACATGGGAAGAGGAGAAGGAAATGAAAGAAAAGTACCCCCACTTNTTGCTATTCTTGATAGACAAGTCCGTAAATTGAGGAACAAAGAAATTGCTTCAGCTAAAGTATTGTGTTAAAGTTAACACATTGAGGAAGCCATGTGGGAAGCGGAAAATGAGATGAAAGAAAAATATCCCAATTTGTTTGAATAAGTCTAGTAGTGTTCGCCAGAACTGTCATCTCTAAGCAAATTATATTTTATGTCCGGCATTGTGCAAAAGAACCCCATCTTCCCCTAATTGCCTTATTGTTGTAATCTCCCAATGTGTGGTAAAACTTAACCCGATGTTCTATTTGGGTAGTGTGTAACCCTTGAGGTAAATGAAAGTTTTGTGGAGCGTATGTGTTAGGCAATTGATTAATGGTAGAGTAGGTTGATAATGATTAATTGAAATGAATATAGTATATTAAGGTGATTGGGTTGTATAGGACTCATTAAAATGACCAAGTTATGTGTGAAAATATAAATCATGTGCAAATTTGTGGTATAAGAAGAAAGAACTATGTGTAGTGGACAATATGATTGAATAATTACCAATTTTTGAGGTAACAACGTTGTGTGTGAGTTATTGGGTTACTAAAACTGTGTAATGGTGCTTGGAAATGTGTTTTGTGGGCTCTCTAATAGGTAGGTAGGTCTAATTACAAATGGAACTCTGGCAAAATTTTTCTGGAAAATTGGAGTTAGTGAAAATATGGAAATTTCACGTCATGTTTTCAAAACTAATTGATTTCCAAAACCCTCATTCGAGGACGAATGATTTTAAGGGGGGGGGGGGATGTAAAGACCCGTAACGTTTTGTCGTTTTAAAATAATGCCCGAATGAGTCCCCGAGTTTTTTTTTACTGTGGAAATTTTTAAAACGGACCTAAAATGAGTAAGAAGTACCCCGAGACTTAAAGAATAACTTTTTCCAAAAAATAGGTTTTATGCGACACACTATGCGAGCGCATAATGGTCGCATACACGAGTGGATTACCGCCCCATTTGAGGTCAACTATGCGGTCCGATATTTGATCACATTTCAGTTCTACGGACCACATATTTGTTGCATTGTTGCCTTTGGTTTTGGGTGGGAAGTGATGCGACGCATTATGCGATCGCATAACGTGTATGCGGACCGCACAGTGGTCGCATACCCGGACAGCGTGTTTCGAATTTTTTTCCCATCTTGAGAGGCATTATGCGGTCGATTATGAGGACCGCATGTCAGGAATGCATCGCATTCCTAACCGCATTCTTGTGTCGGGCCCTATTTTTTTTTCTAATTTTTAAAACCCGACGCCAGTCCTTTAAAAACACCCCTCCCTTTCATTTTGAAACATTTTTCTGGGATATTAGAGAGAGAAAAGAGTGGGTTCTAGAGAGAGGAAGTCCCAACTTCATCAAATTGGTCTTCCTTCATCACTCAAGCTTGGAACTAATCAAGTAGAACACAAATTTCTTCACTCTAAGAGGTAAGCTTCAACCCCATTAACCCTAAATTTCGAGAGTTTGTTAAAATGAAACATGGGTAGGATAGTTAATAAAGACGGGGTTAAGAACCTTGCATGCATGTACCCAATCTATCATAATCTAGTTAAGGAAAGTAGGTTGAGGTAATCTTTCACTAAAGAAGGGTTATTTAATAAAAAAATAACACCTACTGTTTGATACAAAGCTCAAATGAGTTCAAGACATGTTCATGATTTCTAGTTCTATGTTTAAATGTGCCGCATTATGAATTAGATGGAAGGTGTTAGAAGGCCCGGTGATTCGAGATAGAAATTAAGGAAAAATCCTAATTCGAGGTATGTATGGCTAACTTTAACCTTCGTAAAATCCTCTTGTTGGGTCCTAGTATTTGGTATGTGTACCTTGTTGGGAAATATGTGAATTGATTGTTCAGACGTGTTGAGCTGTGAGATTCTATTCTCTGATTTTCCTGGTTGATTGTCATGCTACTATGTTGTATGAAGTTGTGAAAGGTGTTTGATGTGTAATGAACGAAAGATTGATAATGTGCTAAAATGTTGAAATGTGTAAAATAGTTGAAAGCCATACGTGGAAAGTAATGAAAAGGAGTATTGTGAAACAATGTAACTAAATTGGGCGATTGTGGCAACACCGTGTTCATGAAATTACTACTTGATGAGAGTTATGGTGCCTTGGGCCCAAATACATAAATTGTTGATATGAACTTGTATTCCTTGAAATGATGATTCTTGTGATGAAATTTGTGGTTGTTGTTATGAAATATGATTGTCAGGTGGGATCGGGATGCACGCCGCAACTCAAAGCAATAAGCTTGATAAGGTGTGAGGCAATAAGGGTGGCCGAGGCAATAAGGGTGGCCGAGGTAATAAGGATGGAATGTGATTGTTATCGCCATCGAAATAAAAAATAAGGGAAACTCTTGAATATGGTAATGTTGAAAGGGGAAAATGAGAGATTGTGAAACTTGGTGATTTGGTTGTTCTTTTCCACGTGCATTGGTTGATTGGTTTTATTACTATTTCTTACTTGTGTATTGTTTGATTGTACTTGGGATAAATTTTGTTCATACGTACTAGTACTATTCCAAGTACTAACGTCCCTTTTGCCAGGGGCGATACATTTTCTTATCTAAATGTAGGTGGTTCTACAGCAGGTAATTCAGCCCACCGTCAGTAGCGCCTCCTCTCCTTCCCGTCAACTGTTATGGTGAGCCCCACTTCCTCCCGGGGCCACGTGTGGCTCATGTCACCTTAATTTGGTTTATGGTGTAGTGTAAGGTATAGCCGAGTCCTTGTTTCCGGCAAGTAGTATATAAATTATTCGTACTTGTAGAGGCTCTTTAGACACAATGCGGGGAAAGTATATATGTATTTTGGGTAGTAAGTGTACGGTTTTGAATCGTGGTCCACGTTGTTAATGTTGTATGTATTTTGTATGTATTTGGTATCATGTGTTAGTAATGATAAAAAGTAGAAGTGAATTCAAGTTGGAAGTTTATGCTTAAGTTATAAATTGCTATTTTACTTGAATGATGTTTATTGAAATCACGGGGTAACGCGTGGGATAGGAAAGGAAAATCAGGTTTGCTTGACTGGGGTCACCCGGTTGAGTGCCGGTCGCGTCCATCGATTTTGGGGCGTGACAGAGAGGCCACTAACTGGGTTAACATCTAGATAGCTCCCCTAAGGTCCCCATTAGAAATACCGGGACCAGAAGATGGAGGTGCAGGCGGGTCACGAATATCAGCGGGAGGGATTTCAGCACCCTCCGCTGGAGTAGGAATAGGAATAGTCTGGCCTGGAGTGGAGGAATCAGGATGATTTGTAGCCGAGGAATCATTCGCACCCACAACATCAGCCGGAGAATTTCTGACCACTCCTGGGGTGGCATTGGCCTCTATACGTGGATGGTATTATATTTGGAGCGACTTCTGAAAAATTGAGCAAGGAATTTTCTATGCTTATGGGGAGTGAGTTTGATATGAGTATGATCGGTGAGCTAAACTTCTTCTTAGGCTTGAAAATCAAGCAATACTCAAATGGAACAATTATCCACCAAGAAAAGTATGTGAAAGAATTGCTCTAGAAGTTTAAAATGGAAGACTCAAAGGAAATAGACACTCTCATAGCCATAACTACAAAATTGGATGTGGATGAACCTGGTTCATCCGTTGATCAGAAGCTATACAGAGGGATGATTGGGTCTCTATTATATCTCACTGCCAGCAGACCTGATATTGTGTTCGGTGTAGGACAGTGCGCTAGGTTTCAGACAAATCCAAAGGAGTCCCACCTTACTGTAGTGAAGAGAATTTTGAGATATTTGAAAGGCACTACTGATTTGTGCCTTTGGTATCCTAAAGGTAGTAATTTCGACCTTGTAGGATATGCTGATTATGCAGGTTTCCTGGTTGACGGGAAAAGTGCTTCAGATATGGCTCACTTTCTGGGCTCATGCCTTGTGTCTTGGGCTACAAGAAACAAAATTCAGTAGCATTGTCTACTGCTTAGGCTTAATATGTGGATGCAGCCTCTTGCTGTGCTATGTTTCTATGGATCAAGCAACAACTCATGGACTTTTGTATAGATGTGGGATGTATTCCTATTTTCTGTGATAACACTAGTGCCATTAGTATGACGAAGAACTCGGTTCATCATAAGAGAACTAAGCACATAGATGTTAGGCACCATTTCCTCAGCGATAACTACGAAAAAGGAATGATCTCAATTGAATTTTGTGGTACTGATCAACAAATTACATATATCTTTACTAAAGCACTGAGTAGGAAGAATTTTGAGAGAAACAGGCTTGAATTAGGGATGATTAAAATCACCTGATTAAAAAAAAAAAAAAAAAATCAACCAGTCTAATCATTGCTCAGCATCATAACTTTACTTTCATACTCTATTGTCATGTATTAATATGATTCCCTGGTTACTAATGATGTTTCTCTATCTCTGTAAATTGAGGCAAATTAAGGACTTTAACACGATGGACCTGGTTCATCTCTGCTGGTTCATCTGACTGGCAAGGTACGTGCTCATCTCCATACAATTATTGAACTAATTACGGTCATACATGAGCAGGATACTATCTATAATTCATTCATTTCAAAATCCTTGTACTAATCCCTAAATGAACCCGTTCCAAGAAGTCTCATCCGTACTCAATTAGCCTTGAGATAGAGAACTCTTAACTGTGAAATCAATGACACTCCTACACCTATTAGACTCCCACTTGAATAAATGTTCTGGCCATTGTATAATTAATAGACATATATTATATAAGGGCCATCATTACTCTTTTCTTCATGAAGTAACCGTCGAGCCAAGATCATTATTCTTCAAACCCAAAACTGATGACTTTTCTTTTCTTCCTTACAACACTCATAATCATGTCTTCACCAGCATCTGATTCTTCTTCTTTTATTGCCAAATCGTGATTATGATGGAGAGAATTATGAATCAGATTCAAATTCTCCATCTATATACAATTATCAATCACCAGAAAGAACCTCAACCCCCGAAATCCCTCCTATTCCCAAGCCCACATCTAACACTAACCCAGCCCCTCGTGTTCGTCATGTAAAGGTTCTTGCCAGAAAATCAATGGCTTCTTAGTCCCGTGCAAGATTCTTGGAGGCAATTCCGCAGGCTGAAAAAGATAATAATTTTGAATCATCAAGTGAATCTTTTAAATCAGCCAACGAGGATGAAGCACCTGGTTGGGTCGGTAGTTGATGTTGAAGTGCTGAGTCGGTAAAGAAATTGCAAGGTAAAGTTCTTAAGAGAGAGGGATTTGGGGAGGATGGTACCACATTGTCTATCTGTGGTCCCATTCATGAGAAGGTTGGAGAAGATGTCATAGACTTAGGGGGAAGTGTAGTAGAGGAAGCAGCGAAAGGTTTAGCAAGCTTGAAGAAAGGATCAGACGATCCTGGTTCATCTGGGGATGAGACGTTGGCTGACAGGCTAAGGAAACTGGGGGAATCCTATAACCCCAAGAAAAGGAGGACTCAGAAGTCAATGAAGGCTACTAACCCAGTTCCTTCTAAGAAGAGGAAAGCTTCGGTAGCTGCTGATGCTCCTGTTCCTGAGGTGCGTGCTACACGTAGTGCTGTGAGTGAGGAAAAAGAAATATTTGAGAGGGCTCTGCTAGAGAACAAGAAAAAGAGAGTTGCAAATAAAAGGATAAAGAGGGAGATCCTGTGGAAATTGTTGTTGTTGAAGAGGATACGATGGACCTGGTCAATCATGAGTAGTAGACTGCTCCTGTTGTGGTTGAGGAACCAAAATTAAAAAGGGCTAAGGCTTCTTAAAAGAAGTCAGCTACAGTTCTGCCACACCCATAAGAACTGTTAAAAGGACCAGGTCTAACGCAAGAAAAGTGAAGGTTGTGGAGAAAGATGATGCTAAAGAGTGGAGTGGAGAAGATGAGGGGGGAGTTGGTGAGGTGACTGACAGAATCACCTTGTTTTGCAAAAGAACAATTATGAAGGGAAAGTTGTTGAAGGATCTCGAGGAACCTGGGATGCGATACCTGCTAGACACACTGGATGTTCAGGGGTGGAAGAATATGGTCCTTCACATGGAAGAAAGGTTGGCTAGAGCTGAACTGGTGGTGTTCATGGGTAATGTAGTGTTCAAGGACGACAGGGTCACTACCACTGTCAAATGAATTGAAGTCTCCTTTGATGCTAAAGAGCTAGGAGAAATTCTGCACATTCCTGTTGAGGGCTACGAAGATTACACTAGGAAAAGATGGCCTAGTTTGGATGGGTTAGCCTCGGCAATCAACATTACCATATTCTTCAGTGATAATGAAAGTGAAATTGAACCCAGGAAAGTCGACAAGAGTGAATTGAAGTCAGAGCACAAGTTGCTTTTCGAATTTGTCATCAAGTTCTTGCTACCAAGACAAGAATGAAGGCACATAGCCAACTATATTGATATGACCTTGCTGGACTGTTTGTATATAGGAAAGCAGATCAATTGGCTAGCCTTCATCATCCAACTCTTGGAAAGAGTTATGAATGGAACAAACGCACATGCAATCCCATATGGCTTTATTCTGGCAGATGTGCTTGCTCATTTTGATATTCCTATGAAAAAGGCTAAGATGGCTACTGCCAAGGACTATTTTGGGAAGGATACTTTGCTGACTTGCGATTATATTGTCACTATTCCTGCAGATGAACCTGGTCCATCCAGGAAGCAGCCTGTCAACAGGAAAGTTAGAACTCTGGTGCAGGAAAGCGAGATCAAGGATATGGAGATCTTTCGTTTGAAATCTCGTTTGATTGAGGTTGAAGCTGAGCGGGATTCTCTCAAGGCCGAAATGCAAAAGAGAAGGAAAAGAACGAGGGTGTTCTTAACTAGATGATTTCTCTTCTACAAACGAAGACCACAAACTCCTCTTTGACCAAAAACCCTTTTTGACCAGTTTTTCTGTTTCTGTTATTTTTATTCTGTTTTGCTCATGGTTATGGCTGTTTTTGTTTTTTTTGTATGGTGTTTGATGTTCGTTCCTAATCAATGAATTTTTGCTATTTTGTTATTGACTTGACTCAATTTCTTAGATAACTTACATTTATTGGTTTTTTATGATGATTAATAATGTTTGCACTGCAGTTGCCTCAATGTCCATGAGTAATTTTTAACAACACTTATAATTTTATAATTTTGCAAACTTTTAGATGATGCCAAAAGGGGGGAAGAAAAGTGCTTTTATATTTCAAGTTATATTTATAACCTAATAATGAACCTGGAAAACCCCTAAAAAGTAACCCCCTCCCCGGCGGCTCTCTCCTCTCTCCTCTCTTTCTTGGGCGACATGGAGAACTAAGGGCTGCCGTGGACGTGCAGGCCTCTACCCAGCTACAAGCAGATACAAGCTGTGGGAGAGACGGATCCCAGCCCTAAAACGAATACATATGCTTCATTACTCACGTCAAAATCACATCCAGTAACCAAAACAATCCTTAATCCTGTCCAACATGTCCATGGACAGCTTCTGATGCAATTTTCGTTTAAGGAACTGGAGGAATCTGCAGTTGAAGAAGGTCTTCACCAAGCTGTTGTCATGAACCTCTCATATGGTGCGCCAGATCTGCCGGCACTACGAAATCTAATTCCAACACAGTTTGGGATTAAAGTTTGTTGTTTGATCGGCTTGCTTGCGTTTCGACAATTGTTGATTTGTTGTGATGTTTATGACAATTTTGTAACAGTTCTTTCGAAGCAGGTTGGTTATTTACAGTACAAAGGACAAGAAAATCAATATTGTACATTCCCATGGACTCAAGATTACAATCCTAAGGTTGAGACGTCAAAAACAGTGGCATGGGTGTCATTTCCAGATTTGCTGACGAACCTGCTCGCCAAGAAACCTTTACTGTCAATCGCATCAGCTGTGGGAAAACCTATTGCAATAGACAAGGCAACACAATCTAGAACAAGACCTAGTATCGCTAGAGTTAAGGTAGTTCTTGATCTATTTGACAAACATCTCAAAAATATGAAGTTACAATTTATCGACGACAAATGTGGTAAGGTTTTTGAGCATATACAGGGGTTCGTATTTGATAATCTTCCATCATATTGTAATGTGTTCAAACGACAAGGACATGCTGGTGAAGATTGTCGTTCATTTATTAAAAGGAATAGGGTGAATGATGTTATGCAACAGGAGGAAAATTTGATCGAAAGCACTGTCAATAAGGAACGTGTTCTGCCTGCTAAAGTTTTGGCTTTAGCTGAGGAGATGAGCAAGGTGGAAAAATTACAAGGGGATGCTAGGGACTATTTAAATGCTAAGTGGCAACAAAAAACTAATGCATCAAATCGTGCCGATATTCCAGTTGATCTATCTCTAGCTAGAGTTTCCAGTGCACTTAATTTGGTTAGGGAAACAGTGATGATGAAGGGGTCTGACCAGATTGTTAGTGCTGGGAATGTGGATGAAGGAGTTTTCGAGAATCGAGTGGAACATGTGATTTCTAAGAATGCCGCAACTGATCGAGTTTCTGTCTCAAATACTAAGGGAGCTAGTCAACATATATATACTATTAATTTGCAACATATACAAGATGTTGATGGTGCTGTGATAGCTCCAGTTGCAGCAGCTCGTAATAATGTTGCTAAAGATCTTGAGGCTGCTACATGCCCTGCATCTGCTCAAGGTTTAGCTGGTGTTCATAAGGTTACAGATGCTGGGCCAAAAATTGCTGAAGCTGGGCATCAAACATTTAAAGGACATGGAATGCAACTGGAGAATGGTGTGTGTGTCTCGAATGCAACTGGTGAGCAATCATCTAGTGGAAATGCAGTAGCTGTGAATAATGTTTCTCAGGTGTTGGAGGGGGAAAAGCAGGATGTTGGAGTTGATAGAAATCCTGCTGCATTAATTGAATCTAGCTGAAAAACCAGCAGCACTTCTAGCTACTGCTGTGCAAGCTGCGCAGATACTTTCTCCAGCCAAAAATGGACGTGTTTTTTATGGCAAATCTGTTACAGCTCACCTGGAGACAATATATACTCAAAATTCAGATGTCCAAGCTATGCAAAAGTCAAATGGTAGGGATTGGGAAGTGGTCAATCGATCACCAAACAAGCAGAATGCTCCAGTTAGTAAATATCAGTCTACTGCTTCAAAGAATGTTATTGTCTCCAACTCCTTTGATGTACTGTTGAATGAATTTGTGTTGGGTAATGTTGATAAGAATTTACAGCAGGTTGGTCATGAATTGGTCTCAACATCTAGGCTTTCTAATCCTCAAGGCAGTGGAAACACCAACAGTCCATGAAAAATACAGATGCTCGATCAAAAAGCTTAAATGATCTTGCTCTTGTTCCTGTTGACGAGAAAATAACTGGGGTAGTATCTAATGCAGCCTCAAAGATGAACTTGGTGGAGGAGCTAAAGAGTAACCAAGCACATAGATCCAACGCTCCGACCTTGAATTTCTCCAGTCCACAGGTGGAAAAAATAATCAAAGAGACCCAGAACGCGATGATGTTACATACTAATATGGTTAAACAACCATTTGTTACGTTGAACACTTCCGTCTCTTAAGTACCATCACAATCGTTGGAGTCTTGTGGCGAACATGGTGGTGATCATGGACAGTTGGTGCTATCCACAGGAAACAACAATGAGGTTATTAAAGCAGATGTGAGGGCTATGGCGATTAAATCTAAGCTATGGGCTGACCAACCTGAATATGATGATGATGAAGATTGGGGAGTGGATTTTTCGAAGAATTCTTCTGATGAAGGTGAGACACGTGGTGATGAGGAAATGTTATCAGTAGTTTCACCTTCTTTACCAAAAATTGGATGTTCCTCCAAGTTAGGATCAGGTAGCCATCTTAATGTGAAAGCTACTGATTTTATTCCTAAGTCTAGACAGCAACATACTACAACTGATGGAACTTTGATAGAATTTCAAGTAGTAAGCCAGCCTAGGCAGCAGCAGGTTAGGTCGAGCATGCCATATTCTATGTGTATGGATGATCAACAAGAAGAACCAGCCTCACCTTATGAACAACAGCAACAAATATCTACTGGATATCAACAGCATTTTGAAACCTTTCCAAAAGCAGTGAAATCAGCGGCAGAACAAAAACAACAACACCTTCCAGGTGTCCCAGCGATCAGTGTGGAGGAAAGAAATTTGCTGGATGCGATGGTAAGTTGTAAACCTGCATTTTTGTTAAATCATAATGCTTTGAGTGCTGGTCAGGTGAGTAAAAATAGAAAGAAGGTGAAAGACATGGAGCTGAAGCAAAACAATACATCCTTGGCAATTATTCATGATACAAAGGCCTTGATGACACAAGGTATTGAGCAGGACATGCCCAAACCGGTGAAACTGGGCAGAGATATATATGAAGAGGGAGAAGAAGATGAACTTATAAGTAAATGTCGAGCAGAGGCAGCAAGAAAAGGTGAGTTATCACCTATGCATAGCGGAAAAAGTAAGAAGTATCACACAAGAAAAAACAGTTGGGACGGCAAGGTGAATGAAGATGCATATATAAGGCGACTTCCAATGAGAGTTGCCAAACAAAAACAAGTTGCCCAAACTACATCTACAAAGTCCACTAATTCAAAGAAGAAAGCATGAAATTTGAAGACATTTTGAAGAGTGTAGAGGATGAAGACGAATGTATACAAGTTAAAGACTTCGCAAAATTAGACAAGAGAGGACATTACTGTTATTTTTACATATTCTTATTCTACAACCACATTAGCATAGTTTTATGTAATATCATCACAGATTATTTTATAAACTCTGTGATGATCATAGAATATTTAGTACTAGATAGCTCTTTCTTCTTACATGCATGCTAATAGGTGAGGATTTTACTTGCCTCAATAGGATTAGTAAGCTAAGGTGTAGCCCAGTTTGTGTTGCTCTAGCCCTATGCCTTTGGAAATATATCCAGATGGCTATGAGATTATATGCCCTCGTGAGACTTTGTCGGCATCTACACCATGATTCCTCTACATGAGGCTGCCATAAGGGCATAGTGAGGCGCAGAGGAGTGATTAGATAGCCAAGGCACATAGGCAACATTACTGGTGCTATTGTCCCCCTTATTTGTACTCTTCCTATGTGGTTCTTTGTTTAGCTTTTTAGTATTAATAAAACTAGCCCTATGCACTGCCTAGTGGATTGCCAAAAAAAAAAAATTAATGAACCTGGTTTCTCTATGATAAATGCTTAAAAACATACAAATTGGTTGAAGTGTTTATAGGGAGAAGCACAGAGTTTGTCATCATCAAAAAGGGGGAATTTGTTAACCCAAGTCACTACATAGTTTTGATGATTGACAAATGTCTGACCAGTTGAACCAGGTCCATCAGAGAACAAATACTTGACCTGATGTGTTGGAACATGAACCGTATATGCATAGGAGATGAATGTGATTGTGAAGTATCGATGAACAAGGAGAGTGTCTCCTAATGCAAAAAGGTTGCAAATTGATAGGAGAATAGAAGTTGAATTCAGCAAGGACAGTAACGAAGGAAGGAAGTTGAGTTTAATACAAACTCTTTCTCCTAGGAAGAGTTGCACCAGAACTGAACGACAAACCTAACAACTAACTCTATAAATAATTGAAGTATTCTTGCATGAAAAAAAGAACACACAAGTGAAAAAGTGGATCAAGAACTGAAAGAAAAATTCCCAGAGATTTTGCAAGAAGAATTATTGTGCGATACAAAGGCTATAGACCAGATAGAAGAACCAGTTCCATCAGTTTGGCAATGAGTCTAGTTGGTTGTAGTAGGCGATTTAATATTGTATCTTTTCAGCTTTCATAGAAGTAATTGTAATAGGTATACATTTTTCAAGTTAGATTTAACTTGAAGCTTGTAGAAATTAGCTAGAGTCTAGTTACTACGAAGGGATTAGAGTTAGTCCTAGGATTACAAAAGAGTTTATTTTGTAAGTTGGTTTGGCTAAGAGTTTTAGTGAGGGGTTTGAGAAAATCATATTGAGCAGTAAGTCGTGGTTTTTCACCTTTTGAGCCAGGTGTTTTGCACGTAAAAATCTGTGTTTTTACTTTACTGCTTTTATTATTCTGCAACAATAGAGTTTGGCTCAGAATTTTAGTGAAGAGTTTGAGAAAATCCTAATGATGAGTAGGTCGTGATTTTTAACCTTTTGAGCCAGGTGTTTTCCACGTAAAAATCTTAGTGTTTTTACTTTAATGCTTTTATTATTCTGCAGTAATAGAGTTTGGCTCAGGGTTTTATTGAAGAGTTTGAGAAAATCCTAGTGAGGAGTAGGTTGTGCTTTTTCACCTTTTGAGCCAGGTGTTTTCCACGTAAAAATCTTTGTGTTATTACTTTACTGCTTTTATTATTCCGCAACAGTAGAAGTTGAAACACCAAGAAGAACCAGGTTCTTCTAGAGAGACAACACTTGAAAAATTAGATACCACACAAATTAACCTATCTTCTTGTGTGGTATTGACGTCTAAAACATCAAATGTGTGCAGATACATGAGCTGGTACCGAGCTGCTAGTTTTCTTCCCTCTTGAGGAGCCGAAATTGGGACTTCGAGGTAGCTGTTCAACATCCACATCATCTCTTTTCAAACTTCTTGTTTTGTATTTAGTTCCTCGTTCCGACTCTTGATGTATTTTGACAGTAGGGTTATTTTTTAACACTCGTAGAAGCTCATGACAGTTTACTCTAGGTTTTGGGGTAGTGTATAAACTTTTTTATTTATTTGTTTGCTTTAAATTGCTTAAACGATAGAATTTTGTGAAATATCGAGACAGCTTTGGAAATTATGAAAATATTATGTTAGTATGTGATTTTTGGCTAGCCTAGTTCCACGATAGGTGCCATCACGGCCAGCTTAGGATTTGTGGCCATGACACGTTGGTATCAGAGCCTAGATTAAATAGGACTCAACGGTCATGAGCAAGTTTAGTAGAGTATTGCGGAGAGTTACAGAGACGTCTTGAAATCTAAACTTTTGTTGTTTTATTCTCTCACAGATGGTGAGGACACGCGCTACCAGTCAGGCTGACCGGACACCAGCTAAACCAGCGAGAGGTTGAGGCTGCGATCGAGGCCATGGTAGAGGTAGCAGACCAGCCCGTGCAGAAGACGGGCCAGTACCAGAGGGTCCACCTACCATTCAGGATCACATTCCCGCCGTAGATATTCCGGCAGAACATGCTTAGGCACCGACAGTTCCCATTGTTATTTCGGGTCTTCAGGAGACACTAGCTCAGATCATGACAGTATGTACTAGCCTTGCCCAAGCAGTTGCTGCATCTACTACTGCTGTTACTTCTCAGGCCAGGGGAGGCACTCAGACTCCAGCTGCCCAGATACCTGAGTAGGTTACTGAGGGCCTTCAGACACCGGGGGTAGTTCCAGCCCAGCCGCTTGCTCCAGTTCAGGACTTCGTGAATCCAGCTATGCCAGATGTTGAGCAGTGTAGGCTGGAGAGATTTAGTAGACTTCAGCCTCCAACATTCAGTGTTGCTGGGGGTGAGGATGCCTAGAGTTTTCTGGACAAGTGGTGGAGGATTCTTCTTACTGCTATGATTCTGGAGACTAGTGGGGTCTCGTTTGCTACTTTCCAGTTTTCTAGGGCTACTTTTACTTGGTGGGAGTCTTTCGAGAGACATAGGCTTGTTGGTGCAGCACCCGTCACCTGGCAGCAGTTCTCCACTATCTTGTTGGAGAAGTATGTTCCCTAGTCTAATAGGGAAGAGAATCGAAGGCACTTTGAGCAGCTGCATCAGGCGGAGCTATCAGTGACGCAGTATGAGATGCGGTTTTCAGAGATGGCTTGTCATGCTACCGAGTTTGTCCCTACTGATAGGGAGAGGATTAGGAGGTTCATGGATGGCCTCACTTATTAGCGCCGCCTTTTGATGACTAGGGAGAGGGTATCAGGTGCTTTCTTCGAGTAGGTTGTTGATATTGCTGGAGTATTGAGTCAGTTCGTTTCCAGGAGCGAGAGGAGAGGGAGGCCAAGAGGCCTCATGGATCGGGTAGTTCTAATGGTGCTCCTTCCAGGGGAAAATTTTAGCATGGTAGAGGTCGTTCATTCAGGCCTCCTCAGCCAGTTCGCCCAGCCTATAGTGGTGCATCATCGGGACATGGCCCCCGCAGTTCTCAGTGGAGCCGTTCTTCATTCAGTGCCCTTCCAGCCTAGAGTGTAGCTCGAGCACCATCAGTTCAGAGTTCCTCTATGCATGGTTCTTCTAGTGGCCATTCTTGTGACAGTTGTTCCTTTCAGTTCCTATCTCCAGCTCTGGGGAGTTGTATCGAGTGCGAAGAGTTTGGGCACTTGTGGAGACAGTGGCCCCATCGTTTTGGTGGTTCTTCTCAGCAGAGGGGCTAGCCCTCGACTTCGGCTCCAGTTACTTCACCAGCCGTCCACACAGCTAGGGGTGCGGGTCAAACTGCAAGGGGCCACCCTAGAGGGGGAGGTCGTGCAGGTGGAGGCCAGGCTCGTACCTATGCACTTCTAGACATAGCAGATGTTATGGCCTTCGATGCAGTGATCACAGGTATTGTCTTAGTCTATCGCCGAGATGCTTTGGCCTTATTTGACCCTGGTTCTACATATTCCTATGTTTCATCATATTTTTCCCATTTTCTAGATATGCCCCGTGAGTCTGTAGATGCGTCGGTTCATGTGTCGACTCCGGTGGGAGATACTATTATTGTAGACCGTGTGCATCGGTCATGTGTGATATCTATTTTGGGTTCTGGATAGCCAAGTGGACCTATTGTTACTCAGCATGATTTATTTTGGTGTGATATTGGTCATGGATTGGCTATCTCCGTGTCGTGCTGTTCTTCATTGTCACGCTAAGACCGTGACCTTAGCAATGCCAGGATTTTCGTGGGTTGAGTGGAGAGGTTCTTTTGAGTATGTTCCTAGATGGGTGGTTTCTTACCTAACGGCTCACTGTATGGTTGAAAAGGGGTGTTTAACGTATTTGGCTTTTGTGAGGGATATCAGTGGTGAGACTTCCGCTATTGATTCGGTTCCTGTGGTCTGTGATTTTCCGGACGTGTTTCCGACGGACCTGCCAGGCATGCCACCTGACATGGACATTGATTTTGGTATTGACCTTGTGCCAGGCACTCGTCCTATTTCTATTCCACCTTATCGTATGGCACCAGTGGAGTTGAAGGAATTAAAGGAGCAGCTTCAGGAACTCCTAGATAAGGGGTTCATTCGGCCTAGCGTGTCACCTTGGGGTGAACCGGTGTTGTTTGTGAAGAAGAAGGATGGTTCTATGCGTATGTGTATGATTATCGGCAGCTAAACAAGGTGACAGTGAAGAACCGGTTTCCCTTGCCTCACATAGATGACTTGTATGATCAGTTGCAGTGTGCCAGGGTATTTTTCAAAGATTGACTTGCGTTATAGCTATCATCAGTTGAAGATTCAGGGGCCCGACATCCTGAAGACAGCCTTCAGGACAAGATATTGTCATTATGAGTTTCTGGTTATGTCATTCGGGCTGGCCAATGCCCCAGCATCCTTTATGCACTTGATGCACACTGTGTTCCGGTGTTATCTTGACTATTTATTCATCATGTTTATTGATGATATCCTGGTATATTCCCGATCTCGGGAGGATCATGAGCATCATTTGAGGATTGTGCTACCGACTCTGAGGGAGAAGAGGTTGTATGCAAAACTAATGAAGTGTTAGTTCTGGCTTGATTCTGTAGCTTTCTTGGGGCACGTGGGGTCCAGTGGGAGTATTCAAGTTGAGCCGAAGAAGACAGAGGCAGTGCAGAGCTGTCCTTGACCTTTATCAGCTACCGAGATTCGCAGTTTCCTTGGTTTGGTAAGGTACTATCGCCGTTTTGTAGAGGGATTCTCATCTATTGTAATACCTATGACAAGACTAACCTGGGAGGGTGCTCCGTTCAGGTGGACGGAGGAGGGAGAGGAGAGCTTTCAGAAGCTCAAGTCATCTTTGACTACAACTCCGATGTTGGTTTTTCCTATGGGTTCAGGTTCTTATAAAGTTTACTGTGATGCCTCGAGAGTTGGCCTTGGATCGTTATTGATGCAGGACGGTAGAGTGATTGCCTACTTGTCCAGAAAGTTAAAGGTGCACGAGAAGAATTATCCAGTGCATGATCTTGAGCTAGCAGCCATTGTCCACGCCTTTAAGATTTGGCGCCATTATTTGTATGGAGTACATTGTGAGATTTTCACTGATCATTGTATTTTGCAGCATTTCTTAAGTAGAAGGATCTGAATTTGTGTCAGAGGAGATGGTTGGAGATTCTCAAGGATTATGACCTCACTATTCTATATCATCCGGGGAAGGCTAATATAGTGGTTGACGCCCTGAGTGTCAGAGTAGAGATTTTGGGAGTCTAGCTTACCTACCAGCAGTAGAGCGACCTTTAGCACTTGATGTGCAGGCTTTAGCGGGTCATTTGGTGAGATTGTATATATCAGAGCCCCGATAGGTATTGGCTTGTATATTCTCTAGGTCTTCTCCCTATGATCAGATTAGAGCATGCCAGTATGATAATACACACTTGCTCGTTCTTCATGAAAGGGTCCGTCAAGGTGATGCCATAGATGTGGTTATTGCTGATGTTTGGGTCATGAGGATGCAGGGCCAGATTTGCGTTCCCAATGTGGATGGGCTCCGAGAGTTGATTCTAGTAGAGGCCCATAGTTCACGGTATTCCATCTCCGAGAGGGATATTGTTGATTTTGTGGCTCGGTGTCTCAACTGTCAGCAAGTCAAGTATGATCACCAGAAACCGGGTGGATTGCATCAGAGGTTAGATATCCCGGAGTGAATATGGGAGCGGATCACCATGGACTTTGTAGTTGGGCTTCCACCGACTTCAAGGAGGTTTGATGCTATATGGGTTATTCTTGATCGGCTAACCAAGTCTACACACTTCATTCATGTCGATACTACTTATTATTCGGAGCGGTTATCTGAGATTTATATCAGGGAGATTGTTCGATTGCATGGGCTTCAAGTTTCTATCATTTCCGACAGAGGTACCAAGTTCACATCTCAGTTTTGGAGAGTGGTGCAGAGGGAGTTAGGTACTCAGGTTGAGTTAAGCACAGCGTTTCATCCACAGACCTACGGGCAATCGGAGCGTACTATTCAGATTCTGAAGGACACATTGCATGCGTGTGTCATTGACTTCAGGGGTTCATGGGTCAAGTTTTTTCCGCTCGTGGAGTTTGCATATAATAATAGTTATCAGTCGAGTATCCAGATGGCTCCGTATGAGGCTTTATATGGTAGGAGGTGTATATCTCTGGTTGGCCGGCGAGGCTAGGCTATTAGGCACAGACTTGGTTAAAAATGCGTTGGGTAAGGTGAAGTTGATTTAGGAGTGGCTTCGCATGGCGCAGTCTAGGAAGAAGACTTATGCGGACCGGAAGGTCCGAGATGTGTCTTTCATGGTTGAGGAGAATGTGCTACTAAAGGTGTCACCGAAGAAGGGTGTTATGAGCTTCGGGAAGAGGGGAAAGCTGAGTCCCCGGTTCATTGGGCCATTTGAGATGCTGTAAAGGATTGGAGAGGTGGCTTGCAGACTTGCCTTGCCACCCAGCTTATCGAGTATTCATGCAGTGTTCCATGTTTCGATGCTCCGAAAGTATGTTGCTGACCCGTCTAATGTTTTGGACGTCAACACAGTTCAGCTTGAGGGTGATATGTCATATGAGGTAGAGCCAGTGGCTACATTGGGTCGTCAGGTCAGAGAGTTGAGGTCTAAGGATATGGCTTCAGTGAAGGTTCAGTGGAGAAGATACCCGGTGGAGGATTCCACCTGCGAGACCGAGCGGGAGATGCAAAGTAGATCACCTCACTTATTTGAGACTCCAGGTATGTTTCTAGACCCGTTCGAGGATGAACGATTGTTTAAGAGGGGTAGGATGTAACGACCCGACCGGTCATTCAGAGAATTTTAGCCTTGTTTTCCCTATTTATGCTTTATCATATGTTTCTTAGCCTATTTATGTTGTATTGGGTTGGTTGGTTCGATTTCAGAGTTGTCGTGGTGAGAACTGAGACAATTAGTCTCTTAATTTGACTTAATAGTTGGAAAGGTCAACTAGGAGTTGACTTATTGGTAAACGACCTCGGAATGAAGTTTTTGCCGATTTTTGATCAGCAGTGAAAAATTAGTTATCGGGGTCGAAATGGAATTCCGAAAGTGGAAACAGGTTTTTAGTGTCATTTTGGATGTGTGTGCAAAATTTCAGGTCAATCGGACGTGTTTTGGATGGTTTGGGCATCTTTGGCGAGATTTAGGAACCTCGAAGTTCCTAGGCTTCAATCCGATGTGATTTTTGTGTTTTTGCATTGTTTTGGGTGTTTGGAAGGCTCGACTGAGTTTGAATGAGGTTATGGGACGTCTTGGTATGTTTTGTTGAGGTCCTGAGGGCCTCGGGTGTGTTTCGAGATGTTAACGGATAATGTTTTGATCTTGGAAATTGCGGATTTTGCTGGTTTTCAGTTCTGGTTTTTATTCTATGCGATCGCATAGGATTGTCTGCGGCAGCATGTCTTTTTTTGTTCTATGCGACTGCGCTTGGGGAGGCTGCAATCGCGTGGGCTAGGGGGTGTGTGCTATGCGATCGCGTGTGAAGACTATGCGATCGCGTAGGGAGTGAGGTGCGTGTGAGGGCTCCGTGTTGGTTCTATGCAAACGCGTAGAGACGGTTTTGGTTTGTGCTTCGCAAACGCAGGTTCTGGAACGCGATTGCACTGAGGAACAAAAGGGGAAACACTTGGAGGTAAGATTTTTGACTTCATAACTCTATTCTATGTTGTTTTCTAAGTAATTAAACATAAATTAGTTGGATTTAAACCCTAAATTAGGGAATTTAGGGCATGAAAAATTGGGTCTTTAATTGAGTAATTTAAATGGGCTACTATAGTAGGATTGCGATGAATTTTATATGTATAGAATCGGGAAAGGATGAGGATTATTGTCATGCAATTTTTATGGAATTCCGAGACATAGGCTCGGGAGTCGGGTTTGGCAAATTTTGGGATTTTTTGTTAAAATCGATAGTTTTCGAATGGGCTTTGCTCCTTTAGCGTATATTAATGATATTAATCTGGTTTTGGTTAGATTCGGAGAAATCGGGAGCCGATTCGATAGACAAGAGCATCGCGGAATAGTATTTGGGCCAGTTTGAGGTAAGTAGTGACTGTAAATCTGGTCTTGAGGGTATGAAACCCCGGACATAGTACTTCTCACAAGTTTGGGAGTGGCGCACATGCCGGATGACGAGTGTGTGGCGTGCACTGATCGTGGATTTGGACTTGGTCCTTCCCGTGGCCACTATTGAGTTGCGTATTTACTTTTAAATCATATGTTAAATCGTGTTTTAAGACTATTGTTATATTTGGGCTGTAATCCATATTTGGGTCCTTATACCGACTTGTGTAGACCCCTTGGGGGCTTTTACTGCTATTCCTCATTGTGTTGACTAATGATTTACACTCAATCATATTATGTTTAACTGATTTCAAATTTCAGCCTTATTTACACTATTTTGAGATATAAAATGATGTTTCTAGGTCGAGTACCCCGTTTTACGGATAGCCCGACTAGCTTTTGAGAGTTTTTGACTAAGTGAGGCCGATGACCTGATTGTGAGGATATGATATGCCACGAGATCGATTGATATTAGCGCTTGGGCTGTAGGAGCCCCTCCGGAGTCTGTACACACCCCCAATGAGCACATGTACCTACTAAGTACGAGTGCCGAGTGCCGAGTGACGAGTGATTGGGAGGCATGAGTGACAATGACGATGCCCGAGGGGCTGATACTGAGTGATTGGAGGCATGCCGAGCGACTGATTCTAAGTGATTATTTTCCCGAGGGCCCGTTTATGATACACGTTTTGGCCCGAGTGGCTATTTATGATTTATTTCACTTTACACTAAACACTTTGGGTATTGTGTCCGAAATTGTTGGAAATAACACTTTTAAAAGGATTTTTATTAGAATTGGCCTTTAAAGCATGTAGATTTAATTTATACAATGTTGGAAAGAAAGGCTGTGGTTATTGCAAAATTGATGATTTGACCCTGTGTGTTTCTTACTGCTTAGACTTGATTTATTTTCATTGCTACTGAGTTGGCATACTCACATTACGCCTTGCACCCCTATGTGCAGATACATGTGTTGGTACCGAGCGCTATTTTTCTTCCCTCTTGCGGAGCCGGAGTTAGGACTTCGAGGTAGTTGTTCAGCGTCCACAGCATCCCTTATCCCATTTCTTGTTTTGTATTTAGTTCCTCGTTCCGAGTCTTGATGTATTATGACAGTAGGTTTATTTTGTACTACTCCTAAGTGCTAGTGACGGTTGACTCCAGGTTTTGGAGCAGTATATAAACTGTTTTATTCATTTTGTTGCTTTAAACTGCTTAAGCGATATTATTTTGTGAAATATCGGGACACTTTTGGAAATTATGAAAATATTATGTCAGTATGTTATTGTTGGCTATCCCAGTTCCACGATAGGCGCCATCATAACCGACTTAGGATTTGGGGCTGTGAAAATTTTCAAGTGTATCGGGGGAAAATCTCAGCTATATTTGACCTTAATTTTAGCATAGTTATGAATGTAACTTGTGATGACCTTTGCAAACTTTTGTTCCACAATTCGCTTGACTACAAAACATAACACATGACCATTATAAGACAAAAATAACTCATAACATCACTTACTTATAATTTTGATCACCCTAGTCTGACCCTAAAGGTACATTTAATACCATTCCCAACTTGTCGATTTCGACGAAACTTATTTTCTTCAATTTGTTTAGATTTTAAGCCTTCCAACCCTCTTGGTACTTGCAGTCCATGATCTTAAATATTTGCAACCTCCATGGTAACATGATTAACTTACTTTTTTTACCGCCAAAGATGATCTCATTTCAAAGCTTACGTCAATTGACTTATGATGTACTTTCACATACAAAAAATTAGGGTGTAACAAAATCCATTGTACCCAACAACAATAGATCAACTATAATATCAAAATCATTAATAGTAAAAACATAAGATCGGTACACCTAATCGCTATAGAATTCATAACTAGCGTCGACACAGAAACAAGAATATAAAGAGAATCATGTGGCATACTTAAGTGCTATGCAAAATCTGAAGAGATATATGAACAAGTACAACACCGATCAAACAACATCAAAGCATCTCTACGACATACTGAGATAACACTTGTGATGACTGAATCAAATGACTTTGCCTCAGGCCTGCTCAAAATGCATAAAAAATTACTCTAAGCCCTACTAGCATGTCCTCTGCCCTTATGACAACCTCTAGATTCCTAACCTCTACCTTTATCTAGATGATCCACACCTCTAGATGGATGGTCTAGTTGTTTGCAACCTAGTTCTAGTACCATGGTGGTCAGTACCATTTTGTGGCATACCACTCCAAAATCTGGGGAAAAACCTTTTGATGTGACATGCACCTCTGCACTCAAGCAACCCTTTAGTTGACATGGCTACTGAATTTAAAGCTCTACCTGATGACCCGAATGACAACTATAGAAACTATATAATAGGGGTGTACTAATAGAATTTGGTCTGGAGATGCTCTACATGATGACTTCCCTAGGCGAGAACCATTATAACCATAACTGCCTAAATTACAATCGGAAACCTAAAGTGCTAACTGAACTTGCTTAATAGTATGGCCTCACCAAACAGAAACATTTTTCTCCAGATGAGGCCCAACTAAAACCACTATAATGATGAGATATATAATCTATTGTCGCCTCGCTCCCCTAGCCACGAATGTGCTTAATCCTCCTAGAAATCTCAACTACTAAAGTGAATGAAGTCTCAATCTTGATCTCTCTAGCCATTTGGTGTCTAATACCATATGAAAGCCCCTCTATTAAACTTTGCAGCTTCTCCCTCTTAGCAGGGATTAGGATAGCTATATGACGAGACAAATAAACAAACCCCGTCTCATACTGGGTGACTGTCATACCATCCTACTGAAGGTGCTCAAACTGCATGCAAAACTCATCCCTCTAACTGAGTGTAATGAACTTCTCCAAGAAAAGCGGTGAAAACTGAGCTGAAGTAAGAGGATCTGATTTTACTTTAATTCCAATCTCATAGGTCTGTCAACAACTCTTAGTCAAACGAAGCATATGAAAGACAATTAGGAGCACCGTTGAAGTAAGGAGGAAGAAACTTCTGAAACCCATCCATCCTCTTCAGCTCATCAGCTTGCTTCACGAGCCTAATATCCATGAGCCATCTACTTGTGAGTGCGAGTAGAAGGAGTATGAGCTCCTCCCCAGCTTGAGATACAATTAGTTCCATAAGAATTAGGAATGCCTGGTCGATGCGCTCCATAAGGTCAACCATACGAACCAAGCCATCTTGAAGGGATTTTTTGAGGTTCTGATTAAGTGAGGCTGACGTCCTGGTTGTGAGGATATGATACGCCATAAGGTGACTTGATATTAGCGCTTGGGCTGAAGGAGCCCCTCCGGAGTATGTACACACCCCCAAAGAGCGCAGGTACCTACTGAGTGCGAGTGCTGAGTGCTGAGTGCTGAGTGCTGAGTGCTGAGTGATTGGGAGGCATGAGTGACAGTGAGGTTGCCGAAGGGGATGATACTGAGTGGCTATGAAATGCTGAGTGATGTTCTGGCCGAGGGGCGATTTATGATTCATCCTTTTGCCCGAAGGTCTACTTATGATTTATTTCATTTTACACTAAATCCTTCGGCTATTTTTATTCTGAAATTGTTGGAAAAAACAAATTTCGAAAGATTTTTCTGAAGTTGGTTTTAAGGCATGATGATTTCATATATTTATGTATATACTGTTGGAAAGAAA